>NMRB01001920.1:110637-129735 GCA_002633025.1 Notospermus geniculatus | reverse complement strand
TAGTCATTAGTTCAGGAGTTATTGCACTTTTTGTGTTTTTGGTTTCCGCCACCTGGTGGCCAAACTGAGAGTCGAATCGGACCGAAACTTGGTGTCGTGGGTCATCTGACCTAGGGGTATATATGTACCAAGTTTCAGATCAATAGCTTCAGCGGTTACGAAACGTGCCCTGCTAACGGACCACGACGGACGACGACGACGACGGACGACGGACGCTGCACCATCGTAATAGCTCACCCCAGTGAGCTAAAAATGGCACGTGGCACGTGGCACGTGGAACTTGGCACGTGGCACGTGGCACTTGGCACGCAGATTAGGGTGACCCGTGGCTTTGCTGCCTTCGAATCTAGCATTTAGAACACGGTCAACTGAAAATCTTAAATACAAAATTGTAATATTGAAATTGTGAATTACATGGGGCACGAAAGCAATTTTGTGCTTTTTGTACCTTGGACATGGGGCACGAAGTTATTATTTGGGAGAAAGTGAAAATTCAGGGAGGGAGCTGGTGCACATTTTCCTGAGGACAATCAACCTGATGAGTTGGTGGACGTGTCGGACATTGAACAGAAGGAGAGTGAATCATCAGATGAGTGGGAGGAAGTGACCCTCTACCACAGAACAGGTGGATATAAACAATAACACGTGGGATGGAAGCGACCAAGATCAAGTGGAGAATGACTGTTTGAAAAGTGTAAGTGATCTTTATTCAAAGAGTTGTTGATGTTTACATTTCATAATCTTTTATAACCGTTCTTTTGGTGTTTTTGAAATCTCAATGTATGTATGATTATCGTTCTCTGGGAATTTTCCCCAGAATCACATGTTATACCTCTCCCATTGTCTTGGTGGCCAAGGGAACAATTTCTAGACGTGGATCCGGGGGGAATTCCATTGAACGTATCTGTGAATTGTCCCGTACAAATGGATAATCTGTCTATTGGTCTCTTCCAGAGGTCCTTGTCTCCCTGACCGCTGCAACCCACGGCCTGGAAGAAGTTGCTGAGACACCATGTGTCTCTTCCAGAGGTCCCTGCCTCCTCAACGCTGCAACCCACGGCCTGGAAGAAGATGCTGAGACACCATGTGTCTCTTCCAGAGTCCTCGCCTCCTGACCGCTGCAACCCACGGCCTGGTAGAAGATGCTGAGACACCATGTGTCTCTTCCAGAGTCCTCGCCTCCTGACCGCTGNAGAAGATGCTGAGACACCATGTGTCTCTTCCAGAGGTCCTTGCCTCCCTGACCGCTGCAACCCACGGCCTGGAAGAAGATGCTGAGACACCATGTGTCTCTTCCAGAGGTCCTTGCCTCCCTGGTCGCTGCAACCCACGGCCTGGTAGAAGATGCTGAGACACCATGTGTCTCTTCCAGAGGTGCTTGCCTCCCTGACCGCTGCAACCCACGGCCTGGAAGAAGATGCTGAGACACCATGTGTCTCTTCCAGAGGTCCTTGCCTCCCTGACCGCTGCAACCCACAGCCTGGTAGAAGATGCTGAGGAACATACAAAGATGGACGTGAGAACGATCATCTGCCTGAAGTCTGAATGGAAATGCCGCACTGATGCAGCCACCGCCACCTCCACCTATCAACCAACACGAGAGTAGGCCTAACTGGCCTCTGTTGACGGTGGTGAAGGGATCCTTTTAGGATGTGATGATGACACATGGTGCAGCAACTCATAGTGTGTCTGCCATGGCTGCTGATGTTGGCAGTGATGAAGAAGAATGTGGCGGTGATGCTGATCTTGGATGATGGTGAGTTACACTGAGGGTACCGCTGGTTGGCCTGTCCCATCACAGGAATCCTTGCCTCTCACCTTGTAGGGTGTGAATAGCTCAAGCTATGTGCACACAGAGCTTAGTGCTTGCGCGATCTTAGCGGCAGCGAAACCTTGCAACCACGCAGTCCTCTATAAATCCTTGCGCCGCTGTGTGAACACGAGGGCGCAAGGATCTTTGCACGGCCTTGCGTCCTGTGGCTGGGTGTATATAGGCATGATAGGCTACGGCTGCGCCAAATATCAAAAAAATTTTATACTTACGATTCCGCCTGCGCCTCGGGACGCAAGCACTAACAACTTGCGGCCTCGGGTCCTCGGGTGCACACAGAGATTTCTTGGGCCTTGCGTCCTCTCGAAGAGACTTGCGGCTAAGATCGCGCAAGCACTAAGCTCTGTGTGCATAGCTTTAAAACCACTCTCTGTTGAATTCAGGAAATCCTTAGGCCAACATCCTTTGACATAGTGTATTGTAAAATGTTCTATCTGAATACATTAGAGTTCCGTCAACAGTTTTTCAATGTATGCTGAAAACTAGGCCTTGATTCTTTGGCCGCACAAGTATAAAACAAGCTTTCATTATCTGAAATGAACGTGTGACCCTCCACAACAAAACCAGTGTAAAGTCCGCACGGAAAATGAGCCTAAACGTACTGACATGACACCAGGAGATAAAGACCGAAACAGACCCTGATAACATTGACTCGTGGAAAACACGTGAAAAACACGTCTCACGACACATGGAAAACACGCCTTTTTGTCACGTGAAATCCACGACTTTTTGCACAAACGCGCCACGTGAAAAAGCACCCGGGATAACCACGTGTTATCCACGTGTCATATTCACACGTCTTACACGAGTTTTTCACATCTCTAACACGAGTTCTGGAACGTGATATCCACGTGTTTTTTTAACTTTTTTATTGGTTAACAGAACTTCACAAAAAATCTGACCTGATATCAAGATCAGCAAAATAAGCCTTGTTATATTCATACAAGGGCAACTCCACTTGTGAGTAGAGTCGACTTTAGAGTTATATAGAGTAGAGTGTCTGTTGTGCTCTTAATGGAAATCCTGTGCACCAATGTTTTGGTGTTGTGCTGAAACATGTGGAATCTACATTTGCAAATTGGTGCACTTTGTAAATATTTAGTCAACCTATTTCGTTTTAACCCTCATTAAGGAACATTTTAATAATTTTTTTGAACATTTTTTAGTGCTGGTATTGTTTTAAATCAGGATTTGGGTTGTAACCTCGGATTAGTGCCCTAGAGCAATATAACTTGGTGAAAATTTGCCAGGATTGATTTTTCAGCTTATATTTATATAATTAATATAATTAATAACAGAAGCAGCTATGAAATACTCCATAAAATCAATAATTACCACCAATTTTTAAGTTCGTGGAAATTACGTGGATATTCCGTTCACCTTCCACGTGTTTTCCAACCCGTGGAAACCACGAGAATGACCACATGGAAAAACTCGTGTAAATCTTGTCCTTTCTCCACGTGTTTTGCACCCCGTTGAAAACACGTGGATATCTTGTGCTTTTTGCCACTAGTATTTTACCAGTAAAACTTGTGGCTAGGCACACGTGGAATTCACGTGGAAAACTGGGTGCAATTTGGTCCGCCACGAGTTCACCAGTTGACCACCAGTGGACCACGTGGTATCCACGAGTCAATGTTATCAGGGGAATCACTCAGACTTCACAACAGACAGACAATATCAATATTGAAATTGACGAATATGTTGACCAACTTGCCAACCTCAGAGCGACTTACAACTGAGTGGTTTTATGGTGGAGGGTCACACATGAACTATTTTATGTTACGTGACATTTTTCTATCGAAAGTTTGCTGTCAGACAGCAGTAATTGACTATCTGACAGCAAACTTTCGACAGAAAACTGTCACATGGAGCGGCGCCTTAAAGGAGTTAGACGCCGAAGTTGTAAACAAGCTGGTTTGTTTACAAACATGGTCGGCAAACTAGTTTTATTCCTTCGTGCAGGTGGCAGCACCAGTAGCGCCCCGTGATCGTTAGACTGGTTCCCGGTCCGATGCAACTCACTCACGATATTCACGTCAGTACATATCACCGACAATAGGTGGCAGCACCGCAGGCGTCGCGTGGATAGAGAACCAGTGAGTGAGTGTTTACAACTTGGACGTCCAGCTCCTTTAAGTTTCCTCCCACTAACTCATTCACATCTTGCCATGTTCACGTGTCTTCATGGTGTGAATGCCAGGTCTTACCTCATATTCAACGAAATATGATAGGTGTATTCCACTGTTATATTCAGGATGTTGGTCCAGTGATGTTGGTGATGATGAGTGATTATATTTCATTCCACGGACGGACGATGGATACAAGTCCGGCTCAGATATGGTGTGATAACTCCCCACTTCCCGTTGGGCCTTCTCATGTCAGGGAGGTCACATTCAAGATGGCCGTGAGGGTATGTGGTCGTGCAATTTCTCATGAGTACCAGCACTCACTATAGTAAAGTCAACAACGAGAAAAATCGGGACAAACTGGACAAACGCGCCATTTTTTGCCCAGATGTTCCTTTAATACGGTACTTCAATTCTAGAAGGGGCGCCCACGTCAGATCACCATGGTAACGTCAAAATCGATGTTGAAGTTTTGGCCACTGACTTTATCATTGGACCCAAGAACTGGGCTTTGTACAGGAAAATGGGACCCGATGTAGGCCTACAGCTAACTTTTGAACGGTTGGATTTAAACCCCATAAATGTATTACCAACAGATATAAACATGGTGCCTTATAATCATTTAAGCATGCCTTTAGTAATTTTTAACTGATTAGGTAATTGCAAACGAGTTTTTATATATTTTGACTCATTTTGTGTTAATTTGCATAAAAACGTAATTTCTCTATTACATAACTACTGAAAACAATTAAGAACATGCTTATCTGCTTCTGAGGCACCATGTTTCTATCTGTTGATAATACATTTATGGGGTATAAATCCAACCGTTCAAAAGTTAGCTGTACATCGGGTCCCATTTTCCTGTACAAAGCTCAGTTGTTGGGTCCAATGATAAAGTCAGTGTCCTAAACTTGAAAACCGATTTTGACGTTACCGGTACCATGGTGATCTGACTTGGGCGCCCCTTCTAGAATTGAAGTACCATATTAAAGGAACATTTTGGCCAAAGATGGCGCTTTTGTCCGCTATGTTCTGATCGGGTCACAATTTTGAGCTTATTGACCGAACTACTAGTAGAATTCTCTACCCCATTGGTTTGGAGATCATTCAAGATGGCTACGAGGGAAGGTGGTTGTGTAATTTCTCAAAATTACCAGCACTCATTTGTGGAATTCTGAGTCAGATTCCGCTGCAGGTGTGAGAGTGTCTTGTTGTGCCAGACCACACCTCCTCATCACAGTGTGGTTTCTGGGTTTTTCCAGGAGAAAATTATTGGCCTAGGTTTACGTGAAAGTGTTTTATGCATGTCACTTAAATAGTGGCCTTCTGTGACCCAATTCTGTTCAATTTATCATTCAGCCGGGTCAGTCAACTTTAAAAACACCCCTACCACATTGAGATTTTCTCTCCATAGGCGCCTAATGTCTTAAGTCAGGCGCACATCGCACTTGCAGTTGGATTCAACTAGTCACCACTGAGCTATAGGCGACTGGGAGGATCTAGCTGGAACTGGAGGCGACCGATCAGTCGCCAGAAACGGTCGATGTATGCACCCTTGCAACTCAACTCGCTGGAACTGAGATTTTGCCAGTCACCACGAGTTGCACATGTCCAACTTTCAAGCGACTAGCTGTACCCAGTTTCGTTCAGTCACTATAGCCACTTTTACACTACGCAGAATTTTGGCCCGGATGAACCGTGCCGTGCTCGACCCAAGCCAGGCCCGCCTCAGAAAGAGCATTTTACCCCATTTACACTGCACCATGATAACCGCGCCAATATCTGAATCGCCGGCTCTCCTTTCTGTGGAGGTAGGAAATCTCCGTCATTTTCCATATGGCTGCGCCCATGATCATTCGCGGCAATGACGTATTGAGTTCAAGGCCGATAAATGAGCATGCGCACTTCACCATGTTCACTAAAGGCGAGTCATTCAAGTGGGCCGAGCCCAGTAGCGTGTTTACACTGTGCAGTTTTCCAGCGGAACCGTGCTCGACCCGGGCCGTCCGGGTCGAACCCACCTCCTGTTGGGGGGTTCGGCCCGGATGAAAGTAGCGCCGTGCCGAGCCCAGTTGTGCTGTGCCAACCCATTTACACTATTACCTTTTTTGCCGCGCCGTGCTCGACCCGGGTCGAGCACGGTTGAAAACACGTAGTGTAAAAGAGGCCTATGATGTACGCAGGCTTGTGACGGGTCAGTACCAGTTATCTGTACGAAACCCGAGTTGCTGACAGTCGCAAGTGCAGTGTACGTGGTCAGGACATGACGACTGATAGACGATTCTCAGATTTGCAGAACTGCGCATTTCCACCGAAATCTCAACCACAACCTCAATCTGAAACTGAGTGATGTGACGTAATCCATGATTCAGCAATGGTCGACGCTGACTCAACATCGTCAAAGTCCCTGTCGTGGGGTTGATCTGCGTCAGGTCATTCAGTTTCAGACCGAGGTTATGGTTGAGATTTCGGCGGAAGTGTGCAAATCTTTGTTGTTTACGCCAATTTGAGAATGGTCTGTTGGATGCTGAATTTCCGATGTGCGCACAACGCTTACATCACCAGTGACTGATCAGATCAGTCGCAAGTGGGATGTACGCCCGGCTTTTATCGGTTTATGGGAAAAACTGAGTTGAAGATTCACATGTTTCATGAATACAGCCCTGGGCCCGGTTGCACAAAAGCATACTATGAGGCGTAGTATCATTCTACGCGTGTATCTCCTAGTTGGCTTCTAACTTCGTATACAAACGTGTACTAAGTTAGAAGTCAACTAGGGATAGAATGCTACTACGCCTAGTATGCTTTTGTGCAACCGGGCCCTGGGATGGCTTAGTTGCCTACAGGAATTCAAAAATATGGGATTTTTGAAGCTCAGGGGCCTGCTTCATAAACTGACTGTAAGCCAATGGTACCTTTAACTAAATGGAAAATTCATTGACGGTAATGGTACCATTAGCTTAAAGTTACTTTATGAAACAGGCCCTGGTGTGAGGCCTCCACAGACAAAGCCACTGTTGAAATTCTTTTTCTCCCATTCATTTTCAGTTTTCTTTCCAGGATTTAGGATTTTCTTGGTCACGTTGGTCGAGTGACCTCTCCACAACATTGGATCTCGTAAGGTCAGGAGGCCGTAAAGGATATTGTCAGGCATGGTCATCGGGCCAGCACATTTGCAGTGACATGTGACGCCGTATTAATTATCTCTGGCTCTTCACATCCGTCGCATGGGACAGTAAGCCGTGGTGCCAGCATGCCTTGTACCTTGTACCTTTACAAGGGCAAGTAAAAGATCCCATCCAAGTGAGGAACATGAGTAGCTTGAGATGGCCTCTTCCGTAATACTGTAAAGCAGGAGAATTTCACGTGCAGGAAATTTTCGCGAGAGTGTACGAGTCGCAAATATTTCCTGCCGCGAATATAAATACATGCAAGTGATAAATATGGTCTGTGAAAAAAAAACTTAAAAAATGGCAGAGACTCGCGAAAATATCCTGCCGCGAATATGGCCCTTGTTACACTACATAAAAAACCCGTGTCGAACCCGGGTTTTTTCTGTCCACACCTGTTAAAAAGGCGGTGTAATAATCCCCTCCGAGCTCGAACGGTTTTTGGAGGGCTTAATTTAGGTCCCCGTCACAAAATTTGAGTAGTGTTGACGGGCACCGGGCCTTAGGAGGGATTTTTCAGAGCCGGGCTAGACCCGGGTGTCAAAAAACCCGGGGATTTCAATGTAGTGTAACCACGGCTTATGTTTATAATTCTTGGTTCGCGAAAATTTCCAGCCGCGAAATTATCTTGCTTTACAGTACTTCCCAGGGTTTAGACCCTGATGGAAAAAACAGTATAAAACCCTTCTTGACATGTTGGACGATGTGTTCTACGAACAGTGACTCTTGGAATATGCCGTTTTACCCATTCTCTAGTTGGACACAAACGAACATTACCAAGTCCTTCCAGGAAATTTTCTTGGCAGTTTGTGGAATATTCTTGACGCTGCATCGGACACTTGGAGAACGAGAAGACATTTTTAATCATTTTTGCTGGACTGTATATGTGTAGTCCTATTTGGAAACTTGCAGGAATGAATTTTCTTGCTTGGAAGGACGAGTCCAATGTTGTACTACATGTGAGCTATACGCTATTTGGTATACGGTATACTATTTGGAAAAAAATTGGACATGCACGATTCGAACTATAAGCGAAGAGCATGCCCTCGGAATGGTTTAGCCTTATGTAAACCACCCATTGAAATAACCTTGCTCGATTCACACTATACGCGTGCCCATTGAAACGTGTCTAGAATACCGTATAGTGTATAGCTCTACCGGTATGTATCAAATAGGGGCCTAACTGACAGGTACATGTACATACTCCTTGTCAGTACATTTACATAAAATTTTGACACATTTCAGTACAATTATGGCATATATTTGGTTATATAGCTGCTGGCTCAGGTGAAATTTGACCAAAATAGTAATTCATGGGGTACCCATGAACAGACGCTGCATAACTCGAATCGGGAACTTCACTCTTGTTAGAGGCCACCACCAGTTAGCGGTCCTGGAACGTCATGAAATTTGACGTCACAGAGAAGGTCATGCCATGACGTCATCCATAATGACGTGGAGGCCATAACTTATGCCTGTGTCATCAAATGTGACATTCTAGGACCGCTAACAAAACAGGCGGCCTCTAACGGTAGAAAAGTGTCCCATTTATTATATATGTCGAATTTTGGCTAATTAGATGCAGATGGTACATTCAACCATCATTAACATATTTTCCCCGTCTGAGGCCAGGTGGGCGTGTTTCAAAATTGGTCACCCAAGAAAATGGGGCAAAATTTAACTTATCACAAAGATTTGTGCCATTGATTTTCCAAAAATCAATAGTAATCAATAATATAGACCTTTAGCTAAGTTCCTCCATCTGGGATGTAGGCCTACAGTGTCCACTTATTTGGAGGAGGGTATCAAAAGATACTGAGCTTACCAGCAAAATCATCGTTCCGTCCAGCACCAAAACTTCTTTCTATTGTCAGATTTTAAAGGGCTAATAGATCAATCAGTTTGCAGTGTCATAATTTAGAGTTACATGATTTCAAGGGAGTGTTTTCCACATGAAAGGCCTGTTGCCACTTCTGTTTCTGCCAAAGTTTGCGGCGAGCATCGCAATTTTCACAGGGTTTTGGAGAATCCTTCAGTGGTTGAATAGTACTCAACATGTAAATTATCCCAATGCCTTTACATACGCTTTTACATTTCGTCGTGCGGAATTCATGACTCGAAGGGTGTTTAACAGTTAGCTGAGTGTAGGCCTAACTTCACTTAATTATGATTCAAGGCACTTTATAGCTGGTTTAAGCCTGCCACACACGGGAGATATCTGCTGAGCAAAAAAGTTATTCGAGACCGTTTGCTCAGCAGATAGCTCACCGAAAAATACACGAACACGGGAGCTTTCTGCCTCATGAGACAAAAAACTCACGGAAATTACGCACACACGGGAGCTACCTGCTGAGCAAACGGTCTCCAATAGGGTTTTTTCACTTGGCAAGTGCGCGCACATGAGCACATTCCCTAAACCCGCAGTTATCAATGATTGGTTGGTTGGTCCAAGTAGGCGTGGATTCGTAACAATAGCAATTGTGCCTTGCAGTATTCCAGTATTCATGAATAACTGGACAAGCCTCGTCGACCACGAATGCCTGCAATAGAATGTCATGCCCCAATATGAGATGGGTCTCAACTCTCACGGAATGAGGGTCAGCAAGGGCACTGACAGACTGAACATCTGCATCGGTGCCATCAAATTCTGTAAGACTGGCAATCTCACAAATTTTCAGTTTGGTGAGCTATTCGCGTCGAGGAGTACAGTTTCCCTAACGCCGAATCGGTAGATGTCGTCCTGGGTAACCCTGAAGTTTACCCAGGACCAACCTGGGTAACCCTAAAAGTTACCCAGGATGGTCCTGGGTAAACTTTAGGGCACTAAAGTTTACCCAGTTTGAAATTCGCGCACGTTTTCACCTGCAGTCGAGGATCTTGAAAACCGCACTTTAGTCATATGTCAGTGCACGAAATCCATCAAATCGGCAAAAAATGGCAGCTGATAACGTCACTCGTGTTGCTGCGGAGGATTTGCAGATGTATTTGAATTCGATCGCATCTCATAGGGACGGTCAGTTCAAATATCTAAAGGACGAGAAATCAAAAAGAAAATGGTTAAAGTCGTACAAGGAAAATACGAACTGCGTGACGGTGTAAAACGTGACCCCAAACTGCAGTGGCTAGTTCGGAATGAACTTATATGCACTGGCGCGGGAAATGCCAGCTGCGCTGTGGAGGCATGGGCACCTGTAGGCTATCGCTGGTAAGTAGGTACAACAAATGTACAAGGCGTCCGTTATACGTGTTTTATATAGATAGCCGGATAGAGAGCTAAGCTACATTTTGTTGCTCACAAGGTAGGCCTAAAGTTGGGACAACATGCACGACAATGACGAGAGACACCCGGGGACAGACACCGTACGATGAGGAATTTTCGTGTGTTGCTACATTGAAAACATACCAATTTCAACCTCGACCGCAGGTGAAAAAGTGCGCGAATTTCAAACTGGGTAAACTTTAGTGTCCTAATGTTTACCCAGGATCGTCCTGGGTAGCTTTTAGGGTTACCCAGGTTGGTCCTGGGTAAATTTTAGGGATACCCAGGACGACATCTACCGATTCGGCGTCCCTAACGGACGTGTTAATGCAATTGCCAGTTGTTGTTACCGAGGGGCAGTAAAGACAGAGCGTTCAGACAGTTTCCGCATTGTCGTGACTTGCGCGATACAATAGGGCGAGCAGATAGCTTCATAACATAAGACCATTGAGACCGTGTCCCATTGTCGCCATTTGCGCGAGCATATAAATACAATAAGGCGAGCAAGTAGCTTCGTAACATTAGACCATTGAGACCGTGTCCCATTGTCGCCATTTGCGCGAGCATATAAATACAATAGGGCGAGCAAGTAGCTTCATAACATTAGACCATTGAGACCGTCTCCCACTGTCGCCATTTGCGCGCGAGTAAATGTATATACAACGACCGAGTAAGGACTGGAGACCGTCAAGACTATTTCCATTGCTACGCCCATTCTGGCCAGGAAAAACGACAAACTTCTCAAACTGACTTGGAAAATGTTGATCACTCAATGGGGGAATTCGTACAGTTTTTGTATGGGGGAGTGGTGTCCTAGTATGTATAAGTTGCAGTCAGACTTGCATCTCAAAACGGTTTTCAGATTAAAAGCGTCCCAATACAGGGTGGTCCAAAAAAACGGACAAGCATACTTCCACCACCCAGAGCCCAAAACTACTGATGGCATTGGATGGAGAATCTTTCTAAAAGAAAGAAGACACCAAGATATCCCGATTTGGTCCAGTGGTTCGAGCTGCAGACCCTATTTTGTAAAGCAGGGTCGAGGCCCTTGGTGAATTGTTCCATAAAGAACAATCAAGAGCATACACAACATCGTAGCCTTGTAACTGACAAAAGGATTATCCTGTGGAAAGGTCAAACAAAAAATGAAGTACACATACATGAGGAACATGAAAATGAAACTTGAGCATTGTTGCATAACAACTATTCCCCTTTATCAATCATGCTGAATTCGCGGTTCACCGGTACCGGTAGGTTAGTTACTAAGGACCACTGACTTTGCTTCACAAAAATGGCTCTGGAGGTAAAACAACTGGACCGAATCGAGGTATCTTGGTCTTATTTTTCTTCTAAAAAAGATTCTCCATCCATTCATACCAGTGGTTTGGGACTGAGGGTGGTGGAAGTATGCTTGTCCGTTTGTATTGGACCACCCTGTATAATAGGGCCGTTTAGACGACAAGCCGAAATACCACATTCAGATTCGATCCGATTGGATCCGATCGACCTCATCGGGTCTTATTTGCGTTTAGACGAGATTTGAATGTGGTCGAATGTGCTCCAATGCAGTCCAAAATCCACATTGGACCCCACCGGGTAGCGTTTACACGCAAGGGTTTTGAACCACAATCGGATTCGATTGGATCGCATGTGGATTTTCGCCTGTCGTCTAAACGGCTAATAATACGCTTCAAAAGCGTTTTACAACCCTTCAATACCACCACTGCCATTAATTAAATAACAGCTCTGCACAGACCCTTTTCGCATCGGTTATATGCATCGGTGCCAATGGCCAGCATGAATGCCTCAAGCCTCTTGGCCAGATGAAGACAACAGGCGCTATGACTGACAGGCTTAATCTACATATCAATATAAAACTACGGTCCTTGCTCGCGTCTATCTGCTAATGCTATGTTCACACTAGAGCGCGGTCCGTTACGAACGTCACGATTGACCATTCGTAGGCTGATCGTGGAATGTTTGTTCAATTCTCTGAAGTTTCACGTTTGGATACGAGGTGATGCGAGTCGATATGTTCTGATGCGCTTGGATGCGACATGGTCGCGATTGGTCAATTTCAGGTGGCACGAATGGCGCCACGATTGAAATCGTGGTCTTAATCGTGGATTTGCGTGGTGATCCTATCAGATCGTATCACACCTTGAGGGCAATCGTGACGGCAATCGTGACAATCGTGTTGATTGTAGAAAATGTTTGAACCGTTCAAAACTTTTCTACCATCAAAACGATTGCCAAGACTGACCTCAAGATCTGATAAGATCTGATAAGATATGTACGATCACCACGATTACTCCACGATTAAGATAGCGATTTCAATCAGAAACCTAAAATTTTTGAAACGTCCAAAATTTTCCTTACGATCAATACGATTGCCACGAACCGACCTCAAGATCTGATAGGACATGTACGATCATCACGATTACTCCACGATTAAGATCGCGATTTCAATCGTGGCGTGATTCGTGATAGTGTGAACATAGCATAAGTGAAAAAAACCCTAATGACTTTTTGCTCAGCAGATAGCTCCCGTGTGCGGCAGGCTTCAGGGTCTTAATTACTGCAACATGCAGTGATCATTTTTCTTGAATTCTGAATGAGGTAACCAGGTTATCTGATAGTTTTAACCATGAATTTTGTCCGTTGGTGACTTTTTTCTTGTGTTTGACTCTTGGGGCCGAATTCACAAAGGTTGTTTAATGCTTAATCAGCATTTAAATTTATAGGGCCGGTGTAACGTTTTTGAGTGTTCCCCATCTGCGAGTGTTCCCCTGCTATTGTCTGACGGAATAAGCCGCGACTCGACAATGGAGGACACACAGAGAAACGTGTCGATCTATCTGCCAGTGTTTCCAGAACAATAGGGGGAACACTGACACACGGAAACACTGAAAAACTTTACACCTGATTCACAAAGGGCATAGCTGAATCAGCATTTTAATTCATACTTATACAGGTTAAAGCGAATCAAAAGCGGATTTTGTTTACATTTGGATGGTGTTTGTAAACAGAAAATTCAGCCAATCAGAATGCACGAAAATTTCTTTTGTTGACATTCTGGAGAAGTTTGTTTACATTTTTCCCGAAAATTCGTCCCCTTTCAAATTCTATTTCTAAATCAAATTATTTCGCTTTTGATTCGCTTTAAAGGCCTAGAAAAGCTTTGTTTTGCTACCTGTTGGGATAAATAGCAGGCGGGTTACTGATTTAATTTTGCTCAGCTCAGCCAGGTGCAAAGTGAGATTGAGCATTAATCCAGAGAGAAAGCTAAAAATTTTGTCTCCCTGGCTACAGGTGCGTCAGTTAAGTCTGTGGAGAGGCTTGGGCATTAATTAATTAATTGGTGATGGTGAAATTAAATTTTAGCCTGTTTTGGCTGGTATATACATGTAGTAGGAACGTGGTTTTATTTTGCTGCGGTTTTGTTAAGCCACGAGGATGGCCCCTTAATTGGCTGATGATGGTAAATAATTTCTCTGACATTTTGTCTGAGGCTGTTTCATATTTCTTGCCCAGATTGTTGGACAGGTCACTTTTGTCTGGTCGGTAGAGCGCAGGGGTACAAAAAATTATTTTTGACACTGGATAATATTGGATCTTTTATATTTTTTATTCATAGAAGATGATATGAATGTTTCTACTCTCAAATTCAAGGGAATTTAGTTGAGTGGACCTAGTAGGCGCACGTTGCTAAGGTGCAGTAAACTTTTCCATTCCTTCGACCTTTTCACCATTTCTTTGCGGTAGGCTTACTTGGGTGAGCAGTGGATGGTTGAGCCCGTTGTTCATTGTGGATCCATGATTGTTCTGTAGCCAGCTCTGTACAACAGGATGTTGTTGCGAGCTGTTGTGAACTGTATGGCGGCCCGACCTCATAATGGAGATGGTTTGCCTGCCGTTCCGCTACAAACCTTCATTTCCGACTCGGGTGCTTAGTTGGAACATTGGGATCAACGGACAACTGCTGGGCAATGTTGCGGGCCATTCAGCCATCTGTAGGAATGGACTCCACGTTTTGAAAAATACTGGCGAACCTCAGCCACGGTGGTGTAGTGGTTCGGGCCTCCGACTAGCGGTCAGAGGATCCTGGGTTCGAATCCCGCTGCTGGCGTGAGACTTTGGGCAGGTCGCTTTGCCTTTACTGGCCTCTCTCCACCCAGGTGTATAAATGGGTACCGGTCGGAAATGCTCAGATTGTAGCGCTGAATGAGCAGCTCATCTGAGTTCTACTGAAAGGTTTCAGGATAGACTGGGGTTAAAGTGTGAAGTCGGATGACACCTCTACCGTTGTTGATATCAGACTATAAACCCAAACTTTAACTTTAACTTTAACTGGGGTAAACAAATGAAATGCCATAACCAGGATTCAAACCAGAGTCCTTAGTTTCTGATTCATGCGTTCTACTGACTGGGCGTAAGAGACATGTCCTAGTTGCAGGGCTGGGAAATATTAGGAACATGCAGTTGCAGTTGCGTTAAGCCACGGGGATGGCATCTTAAATTGCCTGATGATGAAATTGAATTTCTGCCTGTCTTGGCTTGTTGGGAACATGGTTATGTTTCACTGCAGTGAAGGGCTTATAGCCTACACTACACAAATTTTTTTGGTAATCCTTCTTTATCACATACATGTATACATGTACCGGTAGCCTACATGTAAGTGCTCCTTGGGCCTCTGAAAACACCCACGCCCCCTGCAATGCATGCCTCAAGCCCCTGTGGACTTGGTGGTTTTCTGAAAACAGAGAGGAAGCCTCTTTTAAAATCAAACATTGGAGAAATGACAGAGCTCATCTCAGCCAAGTGCAAAGTGAGATTGAGCATTAATCCAGAGAGAAATCTAAAAATGTTCAAAGGTGGGGAAATTTCTTCTCCCTGGCTACAGGTGCGTCAGTTAGTCTGTGGAGAGGCTTGGGCATTGTCGATCAGAAACATCCTTCGGGCCGTAGAGTGGATACCTAAGACGGTAGGCAGCCTGGTGAAATTGGCTTGATATAGGAGAAGCTTACACTGATGGTTCAGGTCTTTCGATTATATTTCTATATTGATGTAACTCCTTTTGGCAATGTTTGGGGTGCATTGAAAATATAACAAAAAGGCCTTTCATCACTGGAAGCTTTCGTGAGATTTGAGTAGGTGAAGTAACTCATTCAGTCATCATTCATCTCTCCTCCTGATATACATGTTGCACGCATGGATATCAATCATGACCCCAATGATGAAACCAGGTGAGAGGGGTGGAATTGGTTAGGGACGCGCTATTGGAACTGTGTTTGAAAATAAACACAGATCCATGCTTATCTATCCAACGTAGATCTCCTGCAACCATGGACCGCACTGGGAATCGAACCCGAGTCTTATATGCAGGGACTGCAATTGGAACTGTAGATAAAGCGAAGCTTCTACCACAGCTGATCCCTATGTATGCCGCGGAGTTTGACATGGTCACGTATTTTGAGAAGTCGGGACGTTGGCTCCAAACACCTCTCACGCCTTCTGGGTTTAGGGCGGACTCACGGACAAGTTTAATGGGATAGCCCCATGACAATGTCCAGTGCCTTAGACGAACTGCAGAAGAAATACTCCCTCACATTTGACATGCACAAAATTTGGTCATAATCAAGAGCCATTGCTGTTCCACCAAGGTTGAATTTTTGGCATGATGTTTTCTTTTGCACATTTCTTGTGCTCATAAATAATTTTGTTTGTTACAGACGAGGGTAGAGAAAGGGAAAAATCCCACTACCTCTCCAGCTTCCTCTCTGTTTAGTTTTTCGAGTTATTCACAATGTTTCTACCAGCGTAGATTGGTACCAGATCCTCCGCTGGTGGCGGAGGATCGCTGGTCCGCTATTTATAGACCGGGGACCAGTCTACTACCAGCGTTCCCTGGTCGTCTTCAGGTGGCTGAAGACGACCAGGGAATGCTGGTAGAAATGCTGTGGATATATATCTGACCCGCTCTCACATGTCTGGCAAAACCAGACGCATGTCGCTCGAATACCTTGGCAGATTGAGACCAAATGTGTGTCAGTTTCTGTATTTTCTGCCTATTGTGAAATATGAAACAATCTATTTCTTCCATTCTCTCCTGGTGTCATCTCGGTTCGTTTAGGTTCACCGTTCTCAGTGTTACCCCAATGGTGTAATACCTCCCAGTGTAGCCGTTCTCAGTGTTCCCCTACAGTGTATTAAATATCTGAGTGTAGCCCTTCAGTGTAATATCTCTGAGTGTAGCCGTTTTCAGTGTTCCCCTACGGTGTATTAAATATCTGAGTGTAGCCGGCCCTTCGGTGTAATATCTCTGAGTGTAGCCATTTTCAGTGTTACCCCAACGGTATAATATCTCCCAGTGTAGCCATTCTCAGTGTTTCCCATACAGTGTATTAAATATCTGAGTGTAGCCCTTCGGTGTAATATCTCTGAGTGTAGCCATTTTCAGTGTTACCCCAACGGTGTAATATCTCCCAGTGTAGCCGTTCTCAGTGTTCCCTACGGTGTATTACCGGTAAATATCTCTGCGTGTTGCCCTTCGGTGTAACATCTCCGAGTGTAGCCATTTTCAGTGTTCCCCTACGGTGTATTAAATATCTGAGTGTAGCCCTTCGGTATAATATCTCTGAGTGTAGCCGTTTTCAGTGTTACCCCAATGGTGTGATATCTCCCAGTGTAGCCCTTCTCAGTGTTCCCCTATGGTGTATTAAATATCTCTGGTCCCCACCCTGCCCGTGGGGGACCGGCATCGTTGGGGACTGGGGCGTTCAGCAGGAGCTCACCAGAGGATGCTGACACCTTGACAGCGCGAAGACAAATAAGGTGGCGCCCTCCTGGCCACATGGGGTCTATCATATTCTGAGCCTTCGTTTGAGGTGTTTGCAGGGCGTTAGCATTTTTCTTGCTCGTCGCATGGGGGCTTTTCGTTCATGCAGTTCAGCTTTAAATTCAACTTCATCCATACATTTGGTAGAATAATTTGAAATTGTTGTAAACACGCTGGTGATTCAAACACAAAATTATTTTATTCGTACGTGAAGTCGTTGATGCATTACTAATGGTGCTTGTCGTATTCGCAGTTCATCTGGTAAATGGAAGGGGTGACGGGTGATTACAAAATAAGCTGTCACCCCTTCTATTTGCCGAAACAACTGGAAAAAAATGGTCAACACGATTTGTAAAATCGCGTACGAAAAAACGATTTTTAGGTTTGAATCACCAGCGTGGTAAAGTCTATTCAACTTGTTTAGTAGATTTCAACACTTGTTAAATCTTAGGCCCTATGGTTTACCATGAAATCACATACAGTATAGTCCAAGTATGATACGGTGACTCTTGTTGTGAATTTCAAACACTGAATCGGTCAAGTTCAGCCATGTAATATAACTGTGTTATTTGGTGGTGACTTTTAGACCTGTTTACACTCAGTACAATAGTGAACATGGAAATACCTTGTTTTCTTCACGTCACGACTTAAACAAACCATTGTCTGTGTTCATCATCCTGAGAATACTATAGTATCAGGCGTTCTTACTGCTCGCTCCCTTCGTCACCGCAGTGAGCGGATGAAGAGGAGCGAGGTGAAAACCCCTGCTCTGGGAGGATGGTGTTCATGGTCGTGGTTGGTATCAACGGGTCTTTAGTGAAGATTGAACTTGTATTGTGAATAGTTTGTGGGCCGAGGATTAACATTTTTTATTGCCCCAAACTTCATTGCCTACATGTACCAAGGACTTCAGTGCAGGGAGTTTGGTTCAAATAAAAAATGCACGTAGGCCTAGTTAACCCTCGGCCCACGACTTGGTCAATTCCTATTCTTTCCTGGTGTATCGCAGACTTTTGGAAATTCTCACAACATATTGGAACCCTTTATCCATTGGACGAATGATACTTGAATATAAGGTTTAAGACATTACTCCATGAAGGAAAAGGATAATTATTGTGAAACTTAAGATGTTTTATTGCCACATTACTGTACCATTGACAGAGATTGTTGAATAAAGCTACAAATAACACAGGGACTTGACGCGTATTGGTTGGGGAAAGGAAGGTATATATAATATATAGGCCTATGTAGTATATTGGGCACCCCCACATTTGCCCCGCCCGGCGTAAGACAGCCCTAGGAGAAAACTCATGATTTTTCTCCTAGGGGTGTCTTACGCCGGGCGGGGCAAATGCGGGGGTGCCCAAATACTACATATATATTATATATACCTTCCTTTCCCCAACCAATACGCGTCAAGTCCCTGTGACAAATAATTTGTTTGGGTCCTGAGATAGACCCCTGATTATACTTGTCTCACTCCAAGTTGGTAGTTGGTCCCATACGTCTTGTAATGAAACATGTACATTGATGTATGTCGATCAGCTATCAGCTAGGAGTGAAACGGTCTTAAAAAATGAAGGGCTGTATTCAAGAAGGGTGATCATTTAGACTTAGACGCACGTAACTTCACTAAATGCACACACTTCCACCATGCATTTGACGAAGTTACACGCGTCTAAGTCTTAAACACCCTTTTTGAAATTTTTAGGACACAAGGGATATTCGCGTGCGCTCATGTGGAACGGTCTTAAAAAATGAAATTTTTAGGACACAAGAGTTATTCGTGTGCACTCATGTGGAACAGTCTTAGAAAATGCAATTTTTACGACGCAAGGGTTATTCGCGTGCGCTCATGCGGAACGGTCTTA
>NMRB01001920.1:73241-87466 GCA_002633025.1 Notospermus geniculatus | reverse complement strand
TTATCATGTTTGCTGGTGAATGAATCCAAGATGTGCATAGAGCCGTCGCTTGGAAGGCCTCCAGGGCATTTGTAAAATTTCAAGCTCGGTCGCTAGGGGTGTGTATCAGGCCGGTCAGCTTTAATAGTGATGCATCCCTTTGGTGCTGTTCCACTGTACTACAAGTTATTGATGGGCAACTCATTTTGTATACGAAATCGTGATTTCAGCAACATTCTCATGTTTATTGCTGAATCTGGTCAATTTCTGTAATTTCCTCAATGTCAAGGATATCGATCAGTATCACTGTCTATTTTACATCATTTTCAAAGAATACATGATTTTCTATTTTCTAAGTATTGTCTATTTTCCATGATTAAAGAATACACGACACTGCATGTAAAAACCACCATATAAGTGGACATGTGGCTTCCACCAGGAGTTGGTAGACTTTCTTGTGCATACAACTGATGCCAATGTACATGTACTAGGCCCTACTAGTTGGAAGTCAATAGAAAAGTCAGCTGCCGCAATGATACTAAATTGCCACCCAGTTTATAATTTTGTGAACATTTTCAGCAAATGCAAGTGAGAGGAATGGGTACTTCTGCTGAAGCTGGGTTACACTGAAGCACTGTCCTTGGCAATACAGTTCTGATATTTCTTTTGCCAGTCCTCCTGTTAGGCCAGTCAAAAGTTCGCCTTGGGCACTGGCAGCATTCTCCGCACTGAAATACTGTTCTAGCATGTCTGAAATGATAGTGGCTTTCGAGTCGCTAACAGAAACCATAGTGTTTTCAATATCTGATTCAACGGCCACGCATGATAAGCATTTGCATGTTGTTGCACAGTTGTCGCAGCATTCATGCTTCTCTCCCAAAGACTCATCCAACTCGAACCCAAAATGGCTGCAGAGGAAGTCTCTTCGGCAGGAAGAAAGCCGGCAGTACTCCCGCATTTCTTCTGTCATGCCAGGGACATTAGGGGCAATGTCACTGTTAATGTAGTGAAGAACTGCTTGACATATACCACCATCACGGCCACCACGTCCAACCTCCTGTATGTAGGCTGAAATGAAAGAAAGCAAAGATTTTTAAATGAAATACTACGCATGTACACAAATCATTATTAGGAGACTGACATTACTAAACACACATTTCACATTTCTGCTCTATCCGACCACAATGAGGAACATGCCATATTCTGTATGATTGTAATGAATCAAAACAAACAAAATCGTGAAAATGTATTCCATTCTTACTTTCTAGTGATGATGGTGGTGTTACATGAATAACCCTTCTCACATTGGGCGCATCAGTACCCATGGAATACGCTTCTGTTGCGAATAGGAGTTTCAAGGAGCTACTTTGGTCTCCCATAGCCTCAGAAGTCACAGCTCTCATCTGAAAAAAAATTATTATTACATGTACCATTTTTGTGAACATGGTGATCAACTCAATGCAAAGTTTCTGCATAAATACAATAAAAACAACTCTGCCAGGTGCCATCTGAAAAGCTTGATTGCTCTTCACATCTAGTAAAAACACAGGCTCAGAGGTTCTGCCCAGTTAGCCTGTACCCAACACACAAGATTCACTACAGCTCCATCAGCTCACCTCACTTGTGCATGAAGCATGATACTGTGATAGCAGGTGTTTCAGCTGTTCCTTTTCTCCACAAGTGGCCAGTTCGTAACCGGATCCACAGTGCCGCAGCTTGCCATAAACAATGGTCTTTGGAAAATCAATCCTTTTTGCCTCAAGCTCGTCTACCAGAGGCACCACTACACTGTTGAACGAATGTTCTACATCAGTCTGAGGGGGTTTCCGACACACATGGAACCGTAGATTTGAACGATTTATCGACGCCGATACATATTCTGGATCTTTCATTCGAAGTAACTTAGCTATTTCCTCGCGTGTCTTAAGTGTAGCAGTTGCAGTCAGTGCTAGAACCCTTGAATTCGGAAAAAATGAACGTAGCTTTGATAACTCCTGAAATGCTGGTCTGAAATCTTCCCCCCATTGTAACACACAGTGGGCTTCATCAATCACAATATTCGCGACCACATTATGCCATTTTTCTGAACGAAATATCCTGTTAAGCTCTTTGTTTACTAACTGTTCAGGATGCCCAATTACATACTGATAATGAGCCGCCTCGAAAAGTTCTGCATGACCTCCATGAATATCTGATAAAAGTTTCCTGTTCACTTCAACAGCATTTTCTCCATATCTGGAAAACAAATCAATATAAAAAGATCAACTAGAGCTATAAACAAAACAATGTCTTGTCAATGTCATCATATTATCCAGTAACACATGATTAATAGCCATTATATAGCCTAGGCCCAGACCCTAGTAATAGTATATACCCTACATATATCACAATATTCTGTGTTCGTTCAAGTAGTATATGCGGCATCATGTGCCGAAGATTACTAACTTACCCACACACTACACAGTAACACACTGCAGGCCACAATGCGCAGAGAGTGAGGGGCCTAGGCCTACCGGTACCTAGGCTACCAGGCATGACCTGCTGCCCTGCTTGCTACTACTATGCTAGGCCTATGGCTATGCCCAGTAGCTAGGCCTAGGCCTTGCCTACCTACCTTTTCAACTGTTCTTGAATAATCGAATCCAGGGGTGAACATATTATAACAACTGAACCTGAACCAGGCCCAGCAGTCATGCCAGCAGTGCCTGACATGTTGCAGCTGTCCTGAAGTATAGGCAACAACTCGAAAACTAAAGACTTGCCATAACCGGTTGGTAGAATCGCCATTGTGTCATTAGCTATGGCACTTTTTAAGGCTTTTGCCTGCATTGGTTTCAAGAACCCATACTCAGTATTCCTTCTGGCATTGATTACCGCTAAGGCACGCTTTGTAGCCAGCGAAAAGCTATATTTATTCTCTGCAACATTTACCAATTTACCACTCTCCGCCATGATTGCTTGTTGCAACTGGTATCCGATATCCTTCTTTATCTTGTTTTGCATGTTCAAAGTACAGTCACGACAAGAGACTAGTCTGCGAAAAACGAAATCCTTAAAACTCCCACAATGCACCTTTATATTTACGTCACTTCCGGCGGCAGCCAGATTTCTGCCGTCCTCAGTAGCCAGGACCGATCCTCCGCTACATCCAGCCCGCCAGCGCCACCAGCGGAGGATCGGGTACCAATCTAAGCTACAGAATTGAAATGTCCATCACGTGATTTCAGACACCTCAGACATCAGACTGACCAAAAATCCATGTTGGATCTGTTCAGCAAATTGGTACTCAAACTGCTAAATCTTGAGTCTGGCTCATGGACTACTCACCCCCTTTCCTTCCCTGACCAGTTCATCAAACAAGCCTGCAATGGAAACCCAGTCTGTCAGTGTGAATGCAATGAAATATCAGTGCCTTTCACCGCTTAGGCCACGGGTTCGATTCTCAGTCGGACCCTACAGATTCGACTCTGACAGCGTGGCTGTCCTCCGGGGTTCAGGTGTAACGTCTGTGTTTCTGTAGCTCAGTGTTCCCCACCAATAGACGCGGCCTAGAATGGTTATTGTTGGGTTAGTTGCCGCTTAATCCGTCAGGAAGGAAACAATAAGAAAAACACAGAAATACGGGGAACACTGATCGACGTTACACCGGTTTCCTGTTACATACAAACAGTCCAGCGAAATCAACACGGGCACCAACATAATCCGTCCCCATGGTCAAGTACTCTTCATACTTAATAGCCAAGTCCTTCACAAACGACTTTACGGGCAGCGGACAACCCCTGGGGATGAGGTTTGCTACATGCGACAAAATCAAGGGAGCGTTTCCCTCCACGCTGGCATGTGCAGAATGATATAAGTAAAAGTGGCCTAAAAACCTTTCTAATTAAAGATAATATATCGCGACTTCATTGTTTACATTCAATGTTTGTAAACATGGATGTTTACATTATGTTATTTTGGACTTTTGGGACATGCCAACCCACCAAAATGAATACTTTTGGAATCAACAGAATTTCTAGAGGGGCATGCCACCAACAAATTACTCATAAGACAAAGAAAGTCTTGACATAAACAAACAAAATGTAAATAAACAATGAATTTCGTGGCCTGCGAAAATGTCCGTGATATATTATCTTTAAAGTAATTGAAAACGTTTTCGTTAACGCTTATTCTTGCATGTATTTCATGTACAAGAAATATTGTTAACGTAAATGCTATTGTTAGCGTGTGTTCTCTTAAACTCCCTATTGCAACACCCGGTCGTCTGATCATCGTGGTACTGTCACGCATTAAATATTCCTGGACTTTCAGCTGCTGATGCCGTTAATAAGTGCATGTAATAAAGTAGCGGAGTCACAGGGGCATGATGCATAAATTTGATGATCTGATGTCATAAAACTTATATTATCATGAATTATCATGGATTGTCATTACATTTGTTTCCATCTGTCGAAGATCAGAGACCCTTCAACCGCCCGTTCCTGTAGGCCTAATCTAGCAGAGAACACTGCTGGATTTTACCGGTAGAAGCTTGTCCCCAACTCCACGGGAGAAATAGGATTGATTTTGTTAAAAGTGATCGATGGGTATCGAAGTTTGGAAATGTTGGAGATTGTCGAGGAAATAAGTTCAATGTCAGCCTTTCCACAGAGGGGTATACCCATTAACAGCCCCTCACTGGGTTTTCTGGGCTTTTTCGTCCGTCTGAAGTCATCTGGGGCAATCCTTGAATTGGATCCGTTCCAGTACCAAGTACTAAACTTGGCTACAGGGGCCGGTTGCAACAAAAAGTTGAAAAGATAAAAGTCTGTTTTTCCTGTTATATCCTTAACTAATTTGTGTTAACTTACATGTACAAAACTAACATTTTGAGATAAGCAAACGCCAAGATAAACTAACAGTGATTTTTAACTTTTGTGCAACCGTCCCCTGGTTTAACCCTTTCGGGCCTGGATTAAGTTGAAAAATGTACATTGTGTAACATGAATTTCTCATGTGTCTACAAAAACGCGCCTAGCTCCCAAAAATTGCAACCCAACCAAATTGGTGACAAGACACTCATTCTGGAGGCAACTAAAATGGGCCACGACCTCATGCAGGTTTGCTTCTTCCAAAATGTCTGTGAGAGAAACAGGCCAGGTCAGGTAGAGATTGCCAATCTTTAAACGTCTATATCTCGAAAACAGTTGCCCCTGCGCGTCTGAAAATTAGCCAAAATGCGCTCCCGGCCCCCTCACTCCTTAATTTTAGGGTAGACATATGCTTGTTCCTGAGTTTGAAAAGGACCCCCTTATGGCAGGAACCAAGGGAAATTTTCCACCCCTTTCTGCGGGCGTTTTTCATCCAATTAGACCCCCTAATGGAAGGAACCAAGATATTTTCACCCCTTTTCGGGATTTTTTATGCAATTAGACATCCTAATTTTGAAGGAACCAAGGGATTTTCACCCCTTTTTTACAAGCTTTTTCATTGAGAATAGGACTTTCAAACCCCTTTTCAGGAATTTTTTCCCGAGGAGTGCTGCCGAAAATGACCCCTTTCCCGCGAAAATTGGAACGAGCATGCGGTATGGTTGACCCCTGAGTGTGTGTGTGGGGGGGGGGATGCGCTACGTTTTTTCTCCTCTTTCTTTATTGGCGTAGTTGCGAGTGCGTAGCTGCTTTCGTTTCGAGGTATAGCCGTTTTGTCACAACAAGTCAGATTTGCACTTTGTAGTCGGTCAATCTAGACCCCGGGACAAACGTCAAAACGCACTTTTAGCCAGGTTTCTTCAAAAAGAGCAAAATCGCCTATTGGGGGGGGGGGGGGGGTAGTTTCGCATTTAAAAATATGCAAAGCAAACATCAATCGGTCTACTGGTTACGATTCTAGGTCAATTTGAATGTGCGAAGGTGTGTGGTACTCTCGCAAAATTGCGAGATTAGTCGCAAAAGTGTGAAAGGGCTTTTAGGGGGCATAGGCCTACAGGATATGTGCAAGCAGGTAGGGTTGGGTAGGTGTTAGGGTTAGGATGTGATCAGCCTTCAAATGGTAATAATCGGGTTCAGTGAAGAAAACTGTAGAGATCCAATTATTTAAGGTCTCCCGGGGATTTGAGCCTTTGCAAAGAAGCGACGGCTTCGTACAGAATCAGGCCCCCGTGATTGTCCCAGTGAGTGCACCCATTTCCTCCACCAGGCTCTCTGCATTCTTCAGGTGCTCAAACTCGTCAAACGTTTGCACATACGATGAATTTATTCCGCCTACTAGGCTTTCCCTCAAAATTCATCAGTCATTTCGGCGCCAGTCGTCAGCTGCCCTCACTTCTACAAAGTGACATACATTGTAACATGTTTATGAATTATTGCACTCCATAATTCACATTCATTTGTATACAATCTATTAATATCATGAACCCGTCGAACTCGCTATGACAGCAGCTGAGTGATGGATTTAAGCGATCAGAGGGGTAAACACCACAGTCAGGCAATTTGAAGTTTCCTCACCTGAAACTGGGACTTTAACGAAGGGAAGTGCCCGCACCTGATGTGAAGTTCGCTTACCTAATGGAAGTTCCCTTACCTTATGGGGAGTTACCCCACCTTATGGGGAGTCACCTTACTGAATGGAAGTTCCCTTGCCTTGGAGTTACTTTACCTATGTAATGGAAGTTCCCTTACCTTATGAGGAGTAACCTTACCTAATGGAAGTTCCCTTACCTAATGGGGAGTTTCTTTACCTTATGGGAAGTTACCTTACCGAATGGAAGTTACCTTATCGATGAGGAGTTATCTTATCTAATGGAAGTTATCTTACCTTATGGGGAGTTATACCTAATGGAAGTTCCCTTGCCTTATGGGGCGTTTCCTTACCTATGGAAGTTCCCTTATCTTGGGAGTTACCTTACCTATAGAGCTTGTGCAGATGACGTCATCACTGAAAAATCCGCCATGCTGCCGGTCAAAATGACGTCGGCGACCCACGTGTTGCAGTTTGTCGTCAGCGCAAGTGGAGTGTTGCGTCTTCAACCATGACGTGATTTGCACGTGGCGCACTTTGTCGTTGACCGGCAGCATGGCGGACTGCAGGTCAAACGTGACGTCATAATGAGCCCCTGCACAAGCTCTATATAATGGAAGTTCCCTTACCTTATGAGGAGCACTGAAAAACTCTGCTTTGTCAAAATGACGAACTCAGGTTCGTTTTGAGTAATCGAATTCGTCAAATTGACAAGTCCACGTTCGTCATTTTGACGAACGCTTGACGAACATAAACAAGGGTTCATCAAAATGACGAACGTGGAGTTGTCATTTTGACGAATTAGATACTACGAACTTAGGTTCGTTTTTAGACTCTTTAGACTCAGACTCAGAACTTAGACTCAGTTTGGTGATAATGGAAAACGAACCTAAGTTCGTCATTTTGATGAAGCAGAATTTTTCAGTGAGTAACCTTACCTAATAAAGATTCCCTTACCTTATGGGGAGTTACCTTACCTAACGGAAGTTTGCTTGCCTTATGGGGAGTTATCTTACCTAATGGAAGTTCCCTTACCTTATGGGGAGTTACCTTTGATGTTTCCTGAGATGGGAAAAGCGCTCCCTGACAGCAGAGTGACGTTGGCCCAACGTTGAAAAACGTCGGTGGACAACGTATGTAAACCTTGGCCCAACGTTGGCATCCTACGTTGGGCCAACATTATTTTGCACCCGCGAATAACGTTGGGTCAACGTTCTTTTTAGGTAAGTTCTGACATTGGCCCAACCATTCGCCAACCTTTGATTGACATTATATTACAGAGACCTTTGGCAACCTCCAAACAACGTTGTGCCAACATTAGCCCAACCATTCACCAAACCTTTATTTACGTTATAGCAACCTTTTAACCTGCAGCCAACGTTGTGCCAACATTGGCCCAACATTTGTCAACCTTTAACTGAGGCTATAGCGACATTCGGCAACCTCCAACCAACGCTGTGCTTCCCATTGACTCAACCATTTGTCAACCTTTGACTGACATTATAGCAACGTTGCGCCAACTTTGTCCCAACCATGACCAACTTCTGCGTCTTGCTTGTGCCAGGTGTGCACAAGGGAAAGGGCGGACTTACCATGAGGTTAAGTCGGCAACTCTTTTAAAATGTAACTTTAACCTTAGCCAATAGGCCGAGAAGCTATATATGGACAAATCAGTTGGATGGTGAATACCAATGCACAGCTCAAATCTCATGGTTCAAATAAAACCGATGTTACACAATTATTGTCTATAATTCTGAACGGGAAATGTTCACAATAGAGTTGTTGTCTATTCACGACTGTTGAAGGTCTCAAACTGTTGCTGTACATTGCAAGTATTGTCACCCTACAGTGAACTGTTTGAACTGCCCAACAGTTACGAATAGACAACAACTCTAACATAAAATTTGTGTCTCAAATCTCAAGCCATAGTTTATCAATATTCTAATATGTTTGCTTTCGTAAGTCAGCGTCTCTGTATTATATTTTTGCGAATTAAAATATAATTGTTATCTCACCAGGTCGAACTGGTCGCCCACTCCAAATATCAACGTCGGCGCAACGTAGATGAACAACCCGCAGCCGACTCTGGCCCAAACCGTCGCGAATTACTTACTCCCAACGTCCGCACAGGACCAATTGTCAACTGCCGAGACCCCTCCAAATACCAACGTCGGGCCAACATTGATGAACAAACCGTGGCCGACTCTTGCCCAAGTCGTCGTGAACTACCTACTCCCAACGTCAGACCAACGTCGGCAAATGACCAATTGCCGACGTTGGGCCAACGTACCTCTGCTGTCTGGGCTATTGTTTCATCTCATATTGGTTCTAGGTTCTGGACCTGAAATAAGTCGAACTTGCAAGGTTTTTATTGAGCTGGATTCAAACGATTTGAATCATTTGTCTTTCATTCATCTGGTTTGCTGGCTATCAGTAACACCCAGATGAACATTATGGCCTCTGGACAAATATTCTGTAAGAACCTAGGGGTTCATATACCCGACATATGGATGACCTTCCCCAGCATGTTCAAGCGGGCAGACTAACTTGTTAGAATTAATCATGTTGCATCGCATATTCTTGAATAATTATGACGATTGAATACATGAAATTATAATCGATTACCGAATGGTACTTAAATACTCGTCAGAGAGCGGGTAATCAAATCGTACGAAAACTTCAACCAGTTCGCGAGAAGAAAGGTAAGTGGAACTAACACATTTTTCGACTCTTGTTCTGTCACGCTCTTCTCTTGGATGTTGTCCACACGTGTACGTGTGCACAATAAAGTCGTTCTATTTTCTATCGTTAGGAAAGTGAGGGATTATAGGCCCATATGTACGAGTTGGACTTTAGCCTAAAGTACAGCTAGAGTTAGACGTTCTCTTTGCTTGAAGCATTGAGAAAAGTCAGACTTTAATGAAAGTGTGGCTGAAGTATGACCTGTGCATATGGCCCTCAGTCTCCCTCGCTATGGGCCTATATGTTGACTGGATCCTTTGAGGCTATGCTTCGGTAAATGTCATGAATGTGCTGCTATCAAAACAGAATATGTATGCATGCCTCCAATCGCTGACGCGAAACCCGTTTCATGACGATTCCGCCACTAAGCCGGTGACAGACTGGCGCGTACGCAATGCGTCCTGCAGGCGTTCTGCCAGTCAGATTCTTCGGTAGGTGTTTCGGTCTGTGTTACCGCTTCCCTGATTGGTTGAACGCTTTCCCGACGCCTTGCTTACGCGCCAGTCTGTCACCGCCTAAAGGCCCGTTTCCACTATAGCGGATTCCGCCGCGTCTTGCGGCGAGCGGAGCGGTTTTCACAGGTATTGGGATAATCAATAGGCCATTGTATTGTTACACCATCGAAGGATTATCCAACTGTGAAAACCGCACCGCTCGCCGGAAACCGCCGCGGAATCCGCTATAGTGGAAACGGCGTTTAGTCAGGCCCAGGATGGTCATTTCTCAGCGGTTCCATCCTGATGATCCCATTTGCTTTTTGTTTTTGGTAGGCCTAAAGTAGGACTAAATCTAAATGGCATGTTTGCACATGACTGGGTTTTGGACACGGCTTGCATCTTGTAGGGCCTACAGTACAAGATTGTCTGCTCATACAAAGTGATCCAGCATGTGGCGTTTGCCAATATCCATGTGCTGTGCAAATGATCACTACTTGTGAGGCGGTCTAGGAAAACCCATCTGATTCTCACCAGTCTATCTGGCCTGACGCCCATCCAGCCTGGTTTGAATCCATCACATTTTCCGCTTCCCTATTAAAAATAATATGCGATACCATAGGATATACCATAGAGAATACCATAGACAATTACCATAGATTTTCTATGGTGCTTGTCTATGGTGTTTTGTAACAGTGTATGGTACTTTTCCTGTGGTACCAATATGGTACCATAAGAACTTTATGGTTCATCAATTATTTCTATGGTAATCTTTTTATGGTATGATCATGTTGTGTTATTCTATGGTTTATACCCTTTCTATGGTGTTCTGCTGTATGGTATTTCACCATAAAACCACAGAGGGTACCATGTTAAATGCTTGAAAACAGTAAAGTTTGTCAAGACACAAATTTTGACTTGTGAAGAGACTTCTCCGAAAGTGTGTGTTTTCTGTTTTGTCAGATATTTGGTTTTACCATAAAAAACTTTTAGTATGATGTTCTCGCTCATAATTGCAGACCAACTGCAACCAACATCAGAAATGATTAGTGTTTATAGTAAGCAAGAATCTTATACATGTACATCTATAAATCAGAACATTTAACTCCTCGTTTTTTTTCAATGGGAAAAACTTTTTTCCCATTTTCATCACTTGTACCATAGGAATACCATAGAACCATAGGAAACCAGAGTACCATAAATTAATACCATAGAACCATAAAACTCTATGGTACCATAAACTAATACCATAGAACCATCACATACCATAGTACCATAAAAGGGAACCATAAGTACCATAAATTAATACCATAGTACCGTAAAATACCATGGGTACAATAGCAATATACCATACAATACCATAAATACCATAGGGTACCATAAGATACCACAGGATACCATAAGGTACCATAGCTATTTTTTTAATAGGGTTCTGAGGAGCTCAGGGCCTCAGCCAATCATCGGTGTGCAAAGGCAAATCGACGTGCAAATCACAATCCATGTTAGAAATGTGTGCGGGAAGACAAAAGAAAGTGCCGAACGACGATTTGTTTCACGAGTTCTGATTGGCTCGGAGGCGGGGTCAAGTTGGGGTCAGATTCATTAATAATTTATGAGTTAACGCAAAAGATGACATGATTGGGACAAGGCTAAAGATGCACAGTCGATGACCTTTTTTGGACAAGATGGAAAAACCCGTCGGATGTCGCGTTTGAGGAAAGTGTTAATGGCCTTGGTGAACCCGCCCATTTCAATTGCTGAAATGTACTACGTAACAGGTAAACAGTAGCAGATCCAATGCTCAGGCAATCTGACAACTCATGTTGATCACTCAGCGACTTCCGACGGGTTTTCTTGGACCGCCACACATGTTTGGTAGGCCCTATTGATGTTAAGGAATCGAGAAAAAGATGTTATGTCTCTCTCGGTTTCTGTCACTCCGTTGGAGCGCCACGTTTGGAAGCAGTGAATTCTCATTCTTCTAATCTTAACTTTCAGATTAGCCAACATGAAGGCCGTCGTAGCTGTATTGATTCTTCTGATTGCCACTACCGTCTGCATGGCAGGTAAGTCTGAAACGGTTTTCTACGTGTACCTCATAGGCCATGGGCTAGCTAGGCCCACCTTGCACCCCCCCCCCACCAGTCAACTAAATTACATTTTTCTGATAGCTATATGCATGAACTTTTAATTTAAGGATGTTAACATTGAATCCTCAGGGATGAACTTAGCCTACCAGAGTGATTTTTGTATGACCTACCCGCAATTTTCAGGTCTCTCTTTAGGGGTAGGGGAAATTAAAATGGCTCTAACTCAGCAACCCTTGGTGCTATGCTATGGTAATTTAGTTGACCGGTGGGGGGGGGGGGGGTTGCAAGGTGGGCCTACCTAGCCCATGGACTATCAGTTCTTGGTTTGCTCCCTCAGTACGGTGGCCCATAAGGGATATTTATTTCTCATTTTATATTTGTATTTTTTTCATACATTTCTCCATGGAATAAACTTTATTCCGTGGAATAAACTCTTTCTCCGCAGAAATCGCGTGGCTTTACTCCACGCGGAGAAAAGTTCACTCCACGCGGAGAAGTTTACTCGATGCGGAGGAAAGTTTACTCCACGGAGTAAAGTTATTTCCACGAAGAAATGTCTACTCCACGTGAAGATAAGTTTATTTCACGGAGGAAACTATGAAAAAAAATAAAAAAATAAATGTCCCTTATGGGCCACCGTACTTCAGCCATGCACCACGTTAGAATCGTATCATAAAGGGTTTCAGACAAATATCCCACAGCTATTTTGAGCTCGACGCGCTGGCCAAAATATAGAAGTAGTTTGTTGAAGTGCCGGTTTACGTATATGGCCTTCGATCTCTTAACGTATGGGCTTGAAAGCAAGTGCGCGAAGTGCTGATATGTTTGTGTGTCTATTCCAGAGACTGAAAACCTGTTCAGGCAAGAGAGGGGGAAGTAAGTATCAGTTTCTGCCATTCCAAAGTGGTTCCCGATCGCACCGCAAGGGATAATGGGACGCCTAGTCTGGTTCCCTGACCTGCCGTATTGTGGCGCTGACTGATCGCCAATCAGTCAGCGCCATGATACGGCAGGTCATGGAACAAGACTAATGTGACGCCGTAGCAGTGGAGCGGGAACCAATTCTATTATTGTTCACACCAGCGTCGAGTGCGAAAACATCGGAACCAATCAGAATACCTGTTCCTCACTAGGAGAATGATTGGCTGATGGTAAAGGTCAGGGTTAGGGTCAGCCTTACATCATTAGGCCTACACAGAGGATGCATGCCTGATGATTAGGCCTACGCAAGCGACAGGACTCCCAGAACGAGGCCTTAAAAGGAGGCAGCACATTAGGCCGTGAAAAAAATTACATGTACTTGTTTCTCATTTCCCCGGGCATGTGAATTTCCTGTCGCGTGTATTTTTTTATTTAAATTTTTAAATTTTTTTAATTTTTTCCACGCTACCGGTATTAAAATTGAGAAATAAAGTTCCAAAGCAGTGAAAACTAATTTGAACAGTTATTGAAGTGGACGTAGGCCTACAGCCCATGACTTCAAGGCTGGTGTGGAATTGGTTGGCCTAGGTTTTAGTCTCAAACTCAGGCGTCCCAAGCGGTTTTGACGATAGATTGAAAAATCCAGAAAAAAAGTGATGTGCTAGGGCATGGGATAAGGAGGCAAGAGAAAATCTACTCTATCGAAGGCCAAGGATCAAACGTGTTTGATATTCGGCGTTTGCTGACGCTAACTGACGCCGATGGGGGAGCCTTTTTTATGTTCGTATCAGCACATCCTGCAATTGATCTTCTCACTTTCAGACGCTGCCTCCCAGCAGGTTCCGAATGCAAACCGATGAAGGAACCCCGTTGTTGTCAGGGATGGGGATGCAAAAATAAGGCAAAACGAGGCAAACCAGCGAAACTTCGTTGCTCACTCTAACGAGCTATTACACTTGATTTCACTGTAGATACCGGTAACAAAAATAAAGAGATAATCTAGAGATAATAAAGAGATAATTTAGCAAAAAAAATGTTTTTACTCCAGATTAGTAGCGTTGCCTAATGCATTTATTGCGAAATTCGAGTAAAAGCATTTCCTATCTTTATTCATACTAGCATGATACCCATGGCGAGCACATACGCACAGGGTGCATGTGGTCAGAAGATGGCATAAGTGGTAAAAAATATAATGGCACCATAGGCAGTAAGGGTGGCCAAAAATCATGCTAAAGTCATGTAGAAAATCCCAGAATATCATGGGTTTTAGTAGTTTTTCAGCGGAAAACCTTCGAAATCAAGGTAGAATCGCAGCAATAGCTGGTGACGGACGGGTAGAGGTGGTGCCGATTCTAAGACTGGACATTCCTCCCCCTCCGGATATTTGCCTCTGGAATTCTGCCCGCCGGACATTACCCTCGTAGGACATATTTGCCCCCAGCACATGTCCCCCAAACATCTACCCCCGGCCATGAGGGCTGAACTTAGACCAGCGGGGGTTAAATGTCCAGGAAAAGATGTCCAGGGGCAGGTCACTTAGGTGCAGAAGTCCTGCGGGGGG
>NMRB01001920.1:43721-73232 GCA_002633025.1 Notospermus geniculatus | reverse complement strand
GGGGGGTAAACGTCGGGGGGGGGGGCAGAAATCGTGGGCAACTGTCCGGAGAGAAAGTATCCTGATACCGCCCATGCAATGTAATGGATGTGGCGATGAGACGATGGCCGAAGGCAGGTGTAGGGTGTTGTGCGGCTCACACGGAATTGGTGCAGATGGTACCAGCGCAATACAAAAAAGGTGATGGCAAAATGTGCCGCTCGATGAGTGCAGAAAAGCCATTGATTCTGCAAAGCTCGCATCACTTTCTGGCCTAAAAGTAGGTGGAGGACACTCCCCTAATAATCACTAAATATTCCCAAACGTTGTTGTCTCTGGTCAATGCGTAGTTAATGAGAATGTGCGTGACAAAGACCCATGTTTGCTCGTTGACCTAACAGCTGCACACATTGCTACACTGTACACCTGTATATGATGCGATCAACTCCAGTTGGTGCAGACGTATTTCAAAATGGAGTCCTTCCATTATAATAAGATGACCCATGATCCACAGTTTGGCCTCTCTTCCCCCTTCTTCTTGTGCTCATCATTCGACGATCTGACCGCCTTTAACTGCCCGATGTAGGCCTAATCTGGTCGGGAACCCTGCAGGATTTTAGAAGCCTTTGCCCAACGCCCCGAAAAAGTGCGATCGATTTGGTAAAAAGTGACGACCGATGTCTGTCGGAGGTTTTGAAATGTTACAGACCTGGAATGAAAAGTAAACGAAGTAAAAAATCCTTTCCTGTGTAGAAGACCGGTGTTGATACATGTATCATGGCGGCGGTCATTACCGGTACTGTTAGTTTATCGAGCTGTGATGCATTGAGAGATATGGCAGAAACAACAAATGAACAATCCCCTGGATTTTCCTCCAATGAACGACAAGTCCGTAAAGACAGATAGGGTCTGGTGCAATAACTTAGCTGACCTACACGTGGCTGAGTTTACGAGCCTGACCTCACTTCACCATAATCACACACTTGATACTAGCGGCGAAATATCGTGCTTCATTTCACCACTAGCGTAGGTGGAAGGCCGCCATTTTGTATTTTGCCGGCGCGCATGTAGAAAGAGTTCGGTCGGCCTAATCACACAATTCTCTCTAATTAGTATTCAGTTCATTTCTAATACCACTTTTTATCAACACGAAGTCCTTTATAGTCTGAAAATATCCGCCTTGGACCCAACAGCACCACTTTTCAACATCATCTATCATCTAGCGTAGATGCAACTTGGTTGGTGGTGACACGGCTGGCCTGTTCACGATTGTTAAAAACCTTTACCAAAATGTAGTAATCTGCACTACTTTCAAGATGGAAACCTAGCACCTGCGCTAGTGGTGTTATAGAAGATAACGCCATCTAGTGTCAAGTGTGCCATAATCAGTGCCAGATGTAGAGCTCAACAGCTGGCTAAATGTTTACCATGGATTTCATGCAGGACTGCATTTTACGAGAACATCCGCAGCTGCATCCAAGTTTTGATACCTGTTTTGATGGAGTTAGTTGTGAAATTGTTACTCTGGTGAAGTCTTGTTTGAATAATTTCACTGGTAGTGGTGGTCAAGCGGCCAAGTTAGACCCCTTTTTAGTGAGTATACATGTATATACCTAAATTTGCTGGATTTTGATCCACCAAAGGTTTAACCCTTGAAGAGAATCAATACCAACAATGTTGAAACTTGTGTCGTATAATATGTCTCTGTATTCTTCAAATCTACCGGTACACCACGAAGCATACATCTGGTATCTGTGACCCAAAGCATCTAAGCCGTTTAAGCCGTTCACTGCAAAAAGAAAGGAAAGGAAACAATAAGTTGACTATTCGTGACTAAGACAAGCCATAACACTGCAGATTAACAGTGAAAAGTTAGCAGTAACAAGGACCATCAAGCTGCTGTATCTATTTTTGGACACCTTGAATTGTTGGCATATCCCTCCAGAAACAAAGTCCCGCAAGACTAAGTGACAGTTTGACACACAAACATTGACAAAGTGACAAATAAAGCCCATCTCTCCGCGAGGAGAAATGCGGCCATGAACACAAGTGCGGTATCCCAGCATTCCACCAATCACGTGACCAAAGTTGCGCTAACTTCAAGCCATACAACTCAACCTTTATATCTTACACCGGCCCCTAAATGCTCTCCCAAATCTAAAGAGCATTTACCTACCATAATTCGCAACCCACCAAATATACAAAAAAACCACAGCAGTGACAGACCAAGTTATCCCAATACAGACATTAGAGTATTTCTTTGAGTTGAGTCCTTTAGAACTGAGCTTAGAGTAATGTCGTTTGACATCAAAAACTAGATGTCAGCACTGTCCTGTATGATTTTAATCTAAAATTCAAACAACAGAAAGACTGGATATATAACAAATTACCAAAACTGCCCAACTGGCACAAGTAATTAGCAAATAGTACACAAGCCCTAAAGGCTACCTTCATCAAAACTCTATTAGACTTGACAAGTAAAAGAACACACTCTTAAGCTAACTGGTGCTCAAACATGTAACCAGGCAACTTCAACTCTCCAGAATGAATATCAGTAGCACCAAGAATATATAAGTACCAAGAATGTACAACTCAGTAATCAATCAAAAGGGTGGGCATTAGGTTACTTTTTCTGATAATAGAGGGCGTACAGTAATTATAAGCCTTCTAATTAAATAACCAATGTTTAGATTTAAAGATTGTTGACTGAAATGCATTATTTAGAATATTATCAACATTCTTATGTAAAGTTACAGACATATTACTGGCATACAAAGTTTTTTTTGATTTTGGTGAAACCATGGATTTGTTGTATAGGTCAGAGTGCCCGACCCTGAGATCAAGTACGATATCAATTTGTCGAAAATATGGTCCATTCAAAACTGCTCTGTAGCTCGGTTATTTCTGAGTGCATATAACCTCCCGTATACGGGAGGTGTCAGTTTGTTCGTAATGATCTTCTCTACACAATAACCCTTCACAAATTAATATCCCTTCGGTTACAGGGTCACCAGAGGCAAAATTATTGAACTCACTTTTTGGCACAATTCGGAGTTGTACATTCTTGGTACTTAATATATTCTTGGTAGCACAAGTTGAGAAACTACCGAATCAAGAATCGATAATTCTAAAGCCACACACTGTGTGAGGACGGCGATCCGCCTACGCCCTCCACAGTGACTATGAACATGATTAGAGAAACACATCCTATAACGAATTGTTACTGTCTTGCTTTATCGACAAGTCGTGGATTTCACACGAACTTTAACCCTTCGTTTGATATTCATCAACAGACTCCAAAAGACAAAGTTTAGCCACAGGACGCACGTATGAACCTGTGGCCGTCTTTACGTTCACTGATCGAACATGATCGTCCTTTCCCTTGTACACTTCCTCGACACGAGCCAATGGCCATGAGTTTCGATGCGTCTGCTCATCCATGATTAATACCAAATCACCTGGTGCCAAANAGTTGTCTGAGTGAAAATAACTTTTTGTCCCTTCTGTTCACTGATTAATCATCTGTTACCGTAATTAGCACAATTAGCCAGGAAGCTAACCCGGGAAGCTAAACATCTTAGCGCATGTCAAGTGATGTGATTCAATCCCAGGGATTCAATAAAATAGGCTATGTACTGGACATTAACTAGTTTGTTCGTTACTCGGCAAAATTGGGGGGGGGGGGACTATTTGGCACCATAATTCCTCCAAGGACCACGAAGCTTCAGGTCATGTCTTACTGAACTGCCATTGTGATGTTTGGGTAATTAGTAGACGAGCAGACCTCTTGTATCATGTGTATGGCTCATTGATTAATTAATCACCCTGTTAGTGCTTAACAGGTCCTGTGTTTACTCAGTGATTTAGCCCCCCAAATGTATATTAGAATATACTTCAAGTATACCGTAGTTCACTTTCAAGTATACTGGCATATACTTGCAAGTATTCGCTAGTTTTGGTACAGTGCTGTTTTCTCGAACATTCCAGGAGGGACTGTTGGCCCCGATCGTAACAGCAACAGGTGGTTTGGTGTCAATGGCTCCAAATCATGGCGATCGTCCGAAAGAGGGGTGAGAGGGCGTCCATTCAACCTGACACAACAAAGTGGTTAAGCCCTCATCCGTAAGCGTCTGGTCCTTTGTCAGAGCATACAGAATGTCCTTAGCCGATCTGATCATGCGTTCCCAAACGCCTCCCATATGGGAGGCTTTGGGCGGATTAAACATCCAAGACATTTTAGTGATCTCCCTTTGTCTCAGCGTTTCAGCAATCTTCTGCTGATTCCAATTAGACACCGCTTCCGCTAGCTCACGTTCATCACTGGTGAAATTTCCACCATTGTCAGACCTCATCAAATGTGGACTACCACGTCTACTTATAAATCGCATCATGCTTTCACCACACTGCATCACGTTTCACCACACTGCGTCCTACCTTGACTTGAAATGGACCACAACAGACCACTCCAACATGACACCATGGGAAAAACGGGGAAAAGTTCTTCAATGGGGAACCCGCAGAACTACGCCACGACGTGGCGCTGTCAGTGTAAGACCCGGAAGTCCTATTTTCTAACAGTATTTCCATTTACTTCTTGCCCCAAAATAAACAACTCTCGTTGGTTTAATTTTGATTAAATTACACTGTCCTGTTTCATGTTCAAAATTCTCCATATATCACTGCTTTGTTTCGTCAGAAATGCCACAGGATGCCAATACTGACAACGTCTTTTGGGGAAATTTCCACGGAAAATTGTCTAGAAAAATGTACACATGCTTTGACAACGTGACGTCAACAGCGAAAAAAGTGACGTCAGTACGTCATTCGGGTCTTATACTGACTGCGCCATCTGCAGTCATGCGGGTATCCCATTGGCGCATCCATCCTGGAATGATAGTAAATACCATTCATAGATGACAGCAAAGTCCGACTCGACTTCATTCCGGCGCCCAAAGCGATTTGAAAACGCTTTGTGACTGTACATGTAGTGTGGCGCTGTCGTTTTGGGTAAAAGCGTTTTCCGTAAAAAGTTTTACGGAAAACGCTTTCAAGTCGGTTTGAGTGTGAACACAGCATGAGAGAATTGTGTCTCATTTGATGAAAGTCACTAAACAGCATCCTGACTATACACTACGAAGGCTACACTGGGCGTCATCGGTAGGCCTACTGCGGGTAGAAGTCGAACTCCAGGCGTAGGCACTCAGTTGTCAAGGGAATCGAAAGCCATTTGTATGACCCAGTTCTGCACTCGTTGACGATCAGGGTCCACCAATCAAAGCGTTTGTAAGAGAGAACTAACCAATCATGAGATCGCTAACCAAGATTATGTCACCTTTCTCTCCGCCTTCCAGGGCAGGACATCCACATTCGACCAGCACTTTGTCATTCAATCAAAAATCATCTATAGCGGGTAGAAACTAACCGTAGGTCTAATACATTTTTACGATTTTATTAAATCTTAAATTCTTTGTAAATCTACAAAAAACTGCTTTAAATCTACAAAAAACTGCTACATGAAAACTGCTTTAACTTGGATATTCCTTTAGGCCCTGCATTTCGTCGTCATTGATTTCCTATTGGAACCAAATTTGCAGGCATGGTTTGCAGCATTGCCTCTTTCCCGGCCTGCATGGTTAACCCGCGCCAAGGCAGCTGAAAAGACAATGAAAGCCACGATTACATATTTTCTACAACGGTACGTTACTTTTCACTTGGCAGCACTCGCTGGGATGATGGGGCCACGCGAGGCAAAAAAAACACCGAAAAATACGCGCACACGCGAGCTATCTGCTGAGCAAACGGTCTCAACTGACTTTTTGCTCAGCAGATAGCTCCATGTGCGGCTGGCTTACATGTAAGTAGGCCTAATACTTTGTCGGAAAGTGACCCGTTGAGTTTTTGGGAAACTGCATACTCTAGTCCATGAGCCAGCCCGATTTTGAGTACCAATATACCGAACAGATCCAACATGGAGTTTTGGTCAGTCTGATGTCTGAGGTGTCTAAAATCATGTGATGGACATTTCAATTCAGTAGCCTTATACGGTAGTATGTAAACATTGAAACGTTTCAAAAGAAACGGGCCAAATGAAACGACCCAAAAAACATGCTAAATCTGAAGTTGCATGGCAGAAACGGTGTAATTTTGTTTTTGCAGTTCATTTTTGGCACTTTCATGGCATAATAGCATTAAAATCTCTCAAAACACACGTCTCCGTTCAAAACACACGTGTTGTTATTGTTTACATGACACCATGCTTCCCAATCATTCAATGTTCAAGGTCTCCGATCCCAAATATGGAAGTCGTCACTTCAGAAATTCTCTATGCGATTATTAATTACCTTTTATCATAATACTTTCTCTGTATGTCACTCGCCATTGTTATTTTCTGTGAGGAATTTGTGTGAGGCCTCAAAACGTCTTCAAAATATATCGTTTTTGATATTGGGCAAAGTTTGTAACACAATGTGCATGCGAGTTGTGAATAGATAATAAGCCATGAGCATTCCAACCAATTAGCGTACTCCGATCATTCCATTATGAGGGGTGCGAGGTTGGCGAGAGGAAAATGTGACGTCGTTCCCCGCAGTGTAGCCTAAACCTGGCTAAGAAATCGCAGAAAAATCTAAAATGATGATAAAAATCATGAAGGCATCGGGTAATCTACATTCCTCTATTCATACAATGTATATAATATAGGTTTTTGGTATTTTTATTATGATTTTTCGTATTTTTAAAAACATTTTGTGTCGTTTCATTTGGCTCGTTTCTTTTGAAACGTTTCAATGTTTACATACTACCGCCTTATACCACTAATTAAAGGGCCTCTAGAGGCAGATTGCTATTAGGCTACTATCAGTACTGCAATGGCGCTAGTAACCATGAACTCATGAATTGTGGATCAAATGTTGACAGTGATGAAATTTTACTTCAAAAATGATTCCCAAGTTGCATTCTCATGCCATCAATTCTGTGTTATTAATCATATCAATATGCACTAAAAAGTTGCCTCTAGAGGCCCTTTAAGATTCTCAGAATCGTTCATTGAAATTCCATTGCAATACTTGTATAATTCCATTGTATACCTGTATAGGCCTACAGACTTGTATTACAGCCAACGTTCTCGCCGGTTTTAGACCCTATAAATGTAGGCCTATTACCAATGGGTAGAAATATGGCACCTCTCATTCAGATAGCTATATTTGAAACATTGTATGACATCACTGTAACATAGGAACGACATATATGTCACATTTTGCCTCAAATCCATCAAAATCACCGAAAACGCCGTTGTTGTAACAAATACTGATTAACTCGTTAAAAGCATCACCCCTCAGGTCTCAACACCAGATGCTGAGTTTCTGATAACCCCATAGCTCCCCTTTACTACTTTAGTGACAGGAAGTTTGGCGTTTGGTTCCTCTCCCTTTTCTCCCCTTAGTAGGCCTTTATTTTTCCACCAGTTAGGAGCGAATTTGTCGCACCTTTCTGGTTTAGGCCCTTTCCCTTCCCCTATTCTTTTCAGTGGTCAGTGATTTGCTTTTGCCGGTCTCCTAGTCTTTCTTTCTATCTATTCATCTTATTCTGACGCCATACTCTGTTTATTTGTAGGCGCTATTCTATAGCTGCATTTCTCATCATTCCATGTCATTTTTACAGGTCATACACTATCTTCATGTCACTCTTGCTCATTTTAAATTACACATGTTATAAGTTATTAAACTTTCTTTCAGCCTAATTAGTTTTCTACTAATTACAGACACTCTCTTTTTGATTAGGTCTAGCAACCAATTCTTGGGGCTTGGCATCTATTCATTCCTTCATTGCTGACACCTCCTGTTTGCACAGGGTATTTCAGATCTACAGTTGGGATTCAGCTCAGTCTTTTCTGAAATCTAGTGTGGAAAAGTGCCAGCCTGAAGAAGACCCCTGTTGGGGTCGAAAATTTGCAAATATTCCGGAAATGGACTTTATATACATTAACATTATTTAACTCGTATTCTAAACAGGCTTATCAGACTGAGAAGTGCCATATTTCTATCTTATTGGTAATACATTTTAAGGGTCCAAAACCGGCGAGAAAAAAGTTAGCTGTACATGGACACTTGAATTTGTAATACAAGTCTGTATAAGTATTGCAATGGGATTCCAATGAACGATTTTAAGAATCTTAATTAGAGGTATAAAGGTACAGAATTGAAATGTCCATCACGTGATTTCAGACACCTCAGACATCAGACTGACCAAAAATCCATGTTGGATCTGTTCAGCAAATTGGTACTCAAACTGCTAAATCTTGGGTCTGGCTCATGGACTACTCACCCCCTTTCTTCCCTGACCAGTTCATCAAACAAGCCTGCAATGGAAACCCAGTCTGTCAGTGTGAATGCAATGAAATATCAGTGCCTTTCACTGCTTAGGCCACGGGTTCGATTCTCGGTCGGACCCTAGAGATTCGACTCTGACAGCGTGGCTGTCCTCCGGGGGTTCAGGTGTAACGTCTGTGAGTGTTTCTGTAGCTCAGTGTTCCCCACCAATAGACGCGGCCTAGAATGGTTATTGTTGGGTTAGTTGCCGCTTAATCCGTCAGGAGGGAAACAATAAGAAAAGCACAGAAATACGGGGAACACTGATCCACGTTACACCGGTTTCCTGTTACAAACAGTCCAGTGAAATCAACACGGGCACCAACATAATCCGTCCCCATGGTCAAGTACTCTTCATACTTAATAGCCAGGTCCTTCACAAACGACATTACGGGCAGCGGACAACCCCTGGCTGGGGATGAGGTTTGCTACATGCGACAAAATCAAGGGAGCGTTTCCCTCCACGCTGGCATGTGCAGAATTATTTAAATAAAAGTGGCCTAAAACTACCTTTCTAATTAAAGTAATTGAAAACGTTCACGTTAACGCTTTTTCTTGCATGCATTTCATGTACAAGAAATATTGTTAACGTAAATGTTATTGTTAGCGTGTGATCTCTTAAACTCCCTATTGCAACACCCCGGTCGTCCCCGATCATCGTGGTACTGTCACGCATTAAATATTCCTGGACTTTCAGCTGCTGATGCCGTTAATAAGTGCATGTAATAAAGTCGCGGAGTCACAGAGGTATGATGCATAAATGTGATGATCTGATGTCATAAAACTTATATTACATGTATCATGAATTATTATGGATTGTCATTATATTTGTTTCCATCTGTCGAAGATCAGAGACCCTTCAACCGCCCATTCCTGTAGGCCTAATCTAGCAGAGAACACTGCTGGATTTTACCGGTAGAAGCCTTTCCCCAACTCCACGGGAGAAATAGGATTGATTTGTTAAAAGTAATCGATGGGTATCGAAGTTTTGAAATGTTGGAGACTGTCGAGGAAATAAGTTCAATGTCAGCCTTTCCACAGAGGGGTGTTACCCATTAACAGCCCCTCACTGGGTTTTCTGGGCTTTTTCGTCCGTCTGAAGTCATCTGGGGCAATCCTTGAATTGGATCCGTTCCAGTACCAAGTACTAAACTTGGCTACAGAGGCCGGTTGCACAAAAAGTTCAAAAGATAAAAGTCTGTTAATTTAACTTTTCCTGTTATATCCTTAACTAATTTGTGTTAACTTACATGTACAAAACTAGCATTTTGGGATAAGCAAACGCCAAGATAAACTAACAGTGATTTTTAACTTTTGTGCAACCGTCCCGTGGTTTAACCCTTTCGGGCCTGGATAAGTTGAAAAGTGTACATTGTGTAACATGAATTTCTCATGTGTCTACAAAAACGCGCCTAGCTCCCAAAAACTGCAACCAAATTGGTGACAAGACACTCATTCTGGAGGCAACTAAAATGGGCCACGACCTCATGCATGTTTGCTTCTTCCAAAATGTCTGTGAGAGAAACAGGCCAGAGCCAAACATGCAAGTTGTGAGTAAATAGTCACATTCTGTCTGAAAATTAGCCAAAATGCGCTAGTTTTTTCTCCTCTTTCTTTTGGTGCTAGTTGCGAGTTCGTAGCTGCTTCCGTTCCGGAGATATAGCCGTTTTGTCACAAGTCAGATTTGCACTTTGTAGTCGGTCAATCTAGACCCCGGGACAAACGTTAAAACGCTATTTTAGCCAGGTTTCTTCAAACAGAGCAAAATCGCCTATTGAGGGGGGGGGTAGTCTCGCATTAAAAAATATGCAAAGCAAACATCAACCGGTCTACTGGTTACGATTCTAGGTCAATTTGAATGTGCGAAGGTGTGTGGTACAGGCCGTTCTCGCAAAATTGCGAGATTAGTCGCAAACGGGTTAAAGGGCTTTATTAGGGGGCATAGGCCTACAGGATATGTGCAAGGAGGTAGGGTTGGGTAGGTGTTAGGGTTAGGATTTGATCAGCCTTCGAATGGTAATAATCGGGTTCAGCTGTGAAGAAAGGGCGGAACTGTACGGGATCCAATTATTGAAGGTTTCCCTGGGATTTGAGGCTAAAGAAGCGACGGCTTCGTACAGAATCAGGCCCCCGTGATCGTCCCAGGGAGTGCACCCATTTCCTCCGCCAGGCTCTGCATTCTTTAGGTGCTCAAACTCGTCAAAATTTTGCACATACGATGAATTTATTCCGCCTACTAGGCTTTCCCTCAATATTCATCAGTCATTTCCGCGCAAGTCGTCAGCTGCCGTCACTTCTACAAAGGGACATAATATGTTTATGAATTACTGCACTCCATAATTCACATTCATTATGTATATAATCTATTAATATCATGAACCCGCCGAACTCGCTATGACAGCAGCTGGGTGATGGATTTAAGCGATCACAGGGGTAAACACCACAATCAGGCAATTTGAAGTTTCCTCACCTGAAACTGGGACTTTAACGAAGGGAAGTGCCCGCACCTGATGTGAAGTTCTCTTACCTAACGGAAGTTCCCTTACCTTATGGGGAGTTATCTTACCTTATGGGGAGTCACCTTACTTAATGGAAGTTCCCTTACCTTGGAGTTTTGTACCTTACCTATCTAATGGAAGTTCCCTTACCTTATGAGGAGTAACCTTGCCTAATGGAAGTTCCCTTACCTTATGGGGATATTCTTTACCTTATGGGGAGTAACCTTACCGAATGGAAGTTATCTTATCGATAGGGAGTTATCTTATCTAATGGAAGTTCTCTTACCTTATGGGGAGTTATACCTAATGGAAGTTCCCTTGCCTTATGAGGCGTTTCCTTACCTATGGAAGTTCCCTTATCTTGGGAGTTACCTTACCTATGGAAGTTCCCTTACCTTATGAGGAGCACTTAAAAACTCTGCTTTGTCAAAATGACGAACTCAGGTTCGTTTCATTTATGTATCACCAAACTGAGTAATCTAATTCGTCAAAATGACAAGTCCACGTTCGTCATGTTGACGAACGCTTGACGAACATAAACAAGGGTTCATCAAAATGACGAACAACGTGGACTTGTCATTTTGACGAATTAGATACTACAAACTTAGGTTCGTTTTCCATTATCACCAAACTGAGTTTGGTGATAATGGAAAACGAACCTAAGTTCGTCATTTTGATGAAGCAGTTTTTTTCAGTGAGTAACCTTACCTAATAGAGATTCCCTTACCTTATGGGGAGTTACATGTACCTTACCTAATGGAAGTTCGCTTACCTTATGGGGAGTTATCTTACCTAATGGAAGTTCCCTTACCTTATGGGGAGTTACCTTTGAAGTTTCCTGAGATGGGAAATGCGCTCCCTGACAGCAGAGTGACGTTGGCCCAACGTTGAAAAACGTCGGTGGACAACGTATGTATACCTTGGCCCAACGTTGGCATCCTACGTTGGGCCAACATCATTTTGCACCCGCGAATAACGTTGGCTCAACGTTCTTTTTAGGTAAGTTCTGACATTGGCCCAACCATTCGCCAACCTTTGATTGACATTATGTTACAGAGACCTTTGGCAACCTCCAAACAACGTTGTGCCAACATTAGCCCAACCATTTACCAAACCTTTATTTACGTTATAGCAACCTTTTAACAACCTGCAGCCAACGTTGTGCCAACATTGGCCCAACATTTGTCAACCTTTAACTGAGGCTATAGCGACATTCGGCAACCTCCAACCAACGCTGTGCTTCCCACTGACTCAACCATTTGTCAACCTTTGACTGACATTATGGCAACGTTGCGCCAAATTTGCCCAACCATGACCAACTTCTGCGTCTTGCTTGTGCCAGGTGTGCACAAGGGAAAGGGCGGACTTACCATGAGGTTAAGTCGGCAACTCTTAATGTAACTTTCACCTTAGCCAATAGGCCGAGAAGCTATAAATGGACAAATCAGTTGGATGGTGAATACCAATGCACAGCTCAAAATCTCATGGTTCAAAGAAAACCGATGTTACACAATTATTGTCTATAATTCTGAACGGGAAATGTTCACAACATAAAATTTGTGTCTCAAATCTCAAAGCCATAGTTTATCAATATTCTTATATGTTTGCTTTCGCAAGTCAGCGTTCTGTATTACAATGTATATTTTTGAGAATTAAAATATAATTGTTATCTCACCAGGTCGAACTGGTCGCCCACTCCAAATATCAACGTCGGCCCAACGTAGATGAACAACCCGCAGCCGACTCTGGCCCAAACCGTCGCGAATTACTTACTCCCAACGTTAGACCAACGTCCGCACAGGACCACTGGTCAACTGCCGAGCACCCTCCAAATACCAACGTCGGGCCAACATTGATGAACAAACCGTGGCCGATTCTTGCCCAAGTCGTCGTGAACGGTATGTGATAAACCTTGGAAACAGTGAAACCTTGAAAACAGTCAGAAAACCTTGGAACAAGTGTACGCAGTGTCATTAGATATTTCACTTTTTAGTCCTAGCCAATAATAAATTGAGCCTGGTACCCAGATTGGGAATGCTGGTATGCAGTGACACATGGGCTAGGTCCACAATTAAATTTTCTGTACACGTCCTGTACATGGACTGAACATACATTTTGCCAAATAATTCAAAAACTACAAATAGAAGCCAATTCAAATTTTTTTACAGGCTCAAGTGGCATTTGTTTAGAATATCATATTTGAGTTTCATTAAATTCCAATGATTCTAACTCTTTTGATTGGCAATTTTCTCGGACAATGTAAATATCATACGAAATCGCCGCCATTTCACAGCCCTGAAACCAGTATCCTTACACCCCTGCCGGGAACGGTAAATATCAGGCTAAAATAAAACGGGCCTAGTATGTTTTAGACTACTATATTCCGATCTAAAGGAGCCAATTCTGAATAACCTACCCCAAATTATGTCTTGATAGCCCACATTTACATGTTACAGGGTGTTTTTATTACGCACTACCAGCAGTGTCCCATGGTCCCACTGTACAGTTTTTCCTGGACCTAGCCCACATGTCAGATGCCAAACTAAATTAGGCCATCCTCGGAAGAAAAACAATCTACATGTACATGTATAAGCCACCATCTTCTGAGGTCAACCGCCTCAGCCTCCATGCTGATGCAGACAACACTGGTAGTTAGCAGACGATGGATTTGTCAGTCTGTTTTCCTTTGCATTTCATCATGAATGAGGCCTCTTGATATGATTATGGTTGCATTTCTATAGTAAAAGGGCGATGTTGAATTCTTGTCAAAAGTACAATGTACCTTGGATTTTGGAGCTTTTCCATCACTGAACAGTGCCAGTGGATTGAGACCTGAACATGAGGCCTTTGCATGGGACGAGGTAAGAAATTGGGTTACTGAAAACATGGAATCCAGACCAACCAGAGTGGTGTCGTCTGGTATTTTTCATTTTCATTATTTAGGGATGCATTCAAACTGCTAATTTACAATCAGCTTGAATTCTTATTGATTTATTTTAGTGTTTTTAGCAATTTCGCTAGTGTTTCCAAGGTTTTCTGACTGTTTTCAAGGTTTCACTGTTTCCAAGGTTTATCACATACCGTCGTGAACTACCTACTCCCAACGTCAGACCAACGTCGGCAAATGACCAATTGCCGACGTTGGGCCAACGTACCTCTGCAGTCTGGGCTATTGTTTCATCTCATATTGGTTCTAGGTTCTAGACCTGAAATAAGTCGAACTTGCAAGGTTTTTATTGAGCTGGATTCAAACGATTTGAATCATTTGTCTTTCATTCATCTGGTTTGCTGGCTATCAGTAACATCCAGATGAACATTATGGCCATATAGCCGACATATGGATGACCTTTCCCAGCATGTTTAAGCGGGCAGACTTGTTAGAATTAACATGTTGCATCGCACATTCTTGAATAATTATGACGATTGAATACATGAAATTATAATCGATTACCGAATGGTACTTAAATACTCGTCAGAGAGCGAGTAATCAAATCGTACGAAAACTTCAACCAGTTCGCGAGAAGAAAGGTAAGTGGAACCAACGCCTTTTTCGACTCTTGTTCTGTCACGCTATTCTCTTGGATGTTGTCCACACGTGTACGTGTGTACAATAAAGTCGTTCTATTTTCTATCGTTAGGAAAGTGAGGGATTTATAGGCCCATATGCACGAGTTGGACTTTAGCCTAAAGTACAGCTTGAGTTAGACGTTATCTTTTTGCTTGAAGCATTGAGAAAAGTCAGACTTTAATGAAAGTGTGGCTGAAGTATGACCTGTGCATATGGCCCTCAGTCTCCCTCGCTATGGGCCTATGTGTTGACTGGATCCTTTGAGGCTATGCTTCGGTAAATGTCATGAATGTGCTGCTATCAAAACAGAATATGTATGCATGCCTCCAATCGCTGACGCGAAACCCGTTTCATGACGATTCCGCCACTAATGCCTAGGTCACATATCCACTCCGGGGCCCGTACGGCGAGTAAAAACAGACATTTTGGCCAACTTCTACGGTGCCCAGTTTGATCTAGTTTAATTTCCACTTATCCATTGAGGCGATTTCGGCATAATTCAGCTTAGATCTGAGTTTCAGTCTAAAAAATCCACAGCAAGCCGCTGGGTGGGGAAAATCGTACGGCGCCCGGTGCATTTGTGACCTAGGCTTAAGCCGGTGACAGACTGGCGCGTACGCAATGCGTCCTGCAGGCGTTCCGCCAGTCAGATTCTTCGGTTGGTGTTTCGGTCTGTGATTATCCAATTGTGAAAACCGCACCGCTCGCCGGAAACCGCCGCGGAATCCGCTATAGTGGAAACGGCCTTTAGTCAGGCCCAGGATGGTCATTTCTCAGCGGTTCCATCCTGATGATCCCATTTGCTTTTTGTTTTTGGTAGGCCTAAAGTAGGATTAAATCTAAATGGCATGCTTGCACATGACTAGATGGCCGTCAGGCCAGATAGGCTGGTGATAGTCAGATGGCCTGGTTTGAATCCATCACATTTCCCGCTTCTGAGGAGCTCAGGGCCTCAGTCAATCATCGGTGTGCAAAGGCAAATCGACGTGCAAATCACAATCCGTGTTAGAAATGTGTGCGGGAAGACAAAAGAAAGTGCCGAACGACGATTTGTTTCACGAGAGTTCTGATTGGCTCGGAGGCGGGGTCAAGTAGGGGTCAGATTCATTAATAATTTATGAGTTAGCGCAAAAGATGACATGATTGGAACAAGGCTAAAGACGCACAGTCGATGGCCTTGTTTGGACAAGAAGGAAAAACCCGTCGGATGTCGCGTTTGAGGAAAGTGTTAATGGCCTTGGTGAACCCGCCCATTTCAATTGCTGAAATGTACTACGTAACAGGTAAACAGTAGCAGATCCAATGCTCAGGTGTAGCCTGGTTAATATTTCATGGGCCATTGCCCCTTTACTTTCGTGGAGCCTTGTGAGCTGCTGCCCTCTATTTGGTTTAGCCCAAACTAAAGTCCTGACTGACATGACTGAGCACTGCGATATTAGTATACTTGCTTCCGCTTTGGAAATAGTCCCATGATGGGTAATTTTATTTCATGGTTATACTCTCGGAAGTTTCTATGTGATAGGGTGTTATCGATATCTTAAATAATATACAGGTTTTTGGAAGGATTTACTATTCTTAAAGCATTCCTTATTATTTTTGAAGATTGGTCCTTTCTGACCATCTGGTGTTTTTATCTGGTGTGTATATATACCCTCTTGAGTGATTTGGGTGCACATGGTGAAGTGCGGGAAAATGAACCTCGACGCAAAGGACCCGGAACGCCGCGCAGCGGCCAGATAGCGAAGCTGCTGACGTCACAGGCGGTCCGACTCTGAATTTCTCCTCATGTAAGAAATTCGGCTTCTGGCAAACAGCGTGCCAAAAACACACAATACGGCATTGTTAAGCGCTCAAACTTCACATGAAAGTTAAGGAGGACTGGAAATGATGTATCGATGGCGCAATTAGTCACTTCGCTCAGCAGTTTGTTTGTAAATTTAGATTTAATTTCAAACTTATGATTTGATGACGTCACGATGACGTCACAGATTTACCCAAAGCGCATCATAGCAACGCTACCGTGCGTTGCCGTTGAGGTGTAGCGCACGTCACTGCTGTTGCACGTCTTCGTGGCGTTGCACGTCTTGTTGGTTCACGGCGGCGGAATGATCGTTGCTTCACAACCCAGCGCCCCGGGTTCGAATCCCGTCCACTGCTTTTTTTCCCTTTTCGTCTTTTCTTCTTCTTTTATCATCTTTTGTATTTTATTCTTTTTTCTCTTCATTAAGTTATTTTTCGAGATGTTGCAATTGCTACCATGCGAAATATATCATTCAATTAAGGCACAGGATAATCGAGAATTACGACAGGGGCAGGCCTACAGCAGTCAGTATTTTCACTCTGGGCCTGGGCCTAATCCTAATCCTGATGGCAAATGTATCAAAACTGCCGTAACAATAGCAGTAACTGGTTTTACCCATATAAAAGCAATAATGACGTAGACTACTAACTGTTTCCCTGGCTTCAGGGACACCAACGTGTCCACTGAAGCCAGGGAAACAGCCCAGTGGCCCCATCACCAACAACACACCCAACAAACAAAATATCTCCTTGCCCAGTTCCTTCCACTGGATTTCGGATTCTCTGTGAAAGAAACATCCATAAATGACGAATTGATATGAGATCAAAGAGACCTTTTGTACAGTTGCGTTAAGAACACTGCCCTGTGTCATCCGAACTCACTTTAGTGGGCATAGTAGGTAAGATCCTGCACTAAAAATGCTGATTTAGAACAGTGTTCGCCCGTGTCATGAACAGCAGAACTTTCACCATAGGGCCTACACGCCCATGCATTGCCTAATGCATAGACCAAGGTACAAAAGGCACAAAATTGACACACAAAATGATAATAAACAAGAAGTCAATCTCCAGAATTCACGAATTTTCGACCCCAACCGGGGTCTTTTTCAAGTGGAACTTTACAATCTGAAACTCTAGAAAAGATGCATAGACCTATGCATAGGTCTATGCCAATGAGCCATGTGCGAATTATTGTGTGTGATTCTCAAAGTGAGAGACCCTTGTTTACCTTGGTGATCGTGTAGTCACCTGTGCCATTATCTCATCTCATGATCTACGTCAGTGACTGTGTATGATCGTTTAGCCTGTCCTAACGGAGAGGACCCGTTTGTTACGTCAGATTAGCCACACCCCTGCTCTGTGACTGTGGTGTGTCAGGAACAGTGATCCTATGTCGTACTAGAACCATTCAGCCGCATTATTCGGTGGTAACTGTCATACTTCGTGTCCAGTGTGGAAGGAATTACAATGTCGTGCTTCATTACTGTGTCGTTGTACGTCGAGTTTTAGAAGAGACTGACTGTTATCTATACTCGTTTACGTATCAGCTGGGAGAAATCTGCCATTGATTTAAGTCGTACCATCAATGGACTGTCGCCGACCCGAGCCATCCTACGAGTGATGTCTGAGTAAAGTAGAATTATGGTTGATTGTTCATTTCATTGCCCCTTGGACTGTAAAGTTAAACCCATATATTGTATGTGTGTGCAAACTTAGACAGGCGACTGCATTGGGTTCCGCTCTTAATTAGTTTAATAGTGCATCTTGCACCCCTTGTCATGTAGAACAGCGGTAATCGGTCTGTTCTCAGAACCCTTTGGGGTTACCTGGCTCAGGTTGTCAGATTAAGAGTAAGTTACATTGTCGTTGGGCCGGTTATTTTGCCCACTTTGGTATTTTCCATGCAAAAATGTCTGCATCGGGTTCAGTCTAGTTCAGTCATGTTGAACAGCGGGAATCGGTCTGTTCTCTGAACCCTGTGGGTCATTTTGCCTCGGTGTTATTGGTCTCAGAAGACTATTGGTATTACCTGGGTTTTCTACCCAATTCAGTGGTTGTTTCAAATAGAAAATCCATTTTGGTGTCTTATTGATCTTTCTACAGGGTACCGGTACCGTTTTGATTATTGAGTAAGCTCATTCATCTGGTCATTAATATGCTTCCCTGTGCTGTGATTGCACAGTTTTGAGTATTCACAATTTACAGTTGTGTCAGCAGGACTGTCACAAGGCTAAATTGACATCTCCCTTTTGAATTGAGACTATTTGAAATTGGGTGAATTTGACCACTTTAAATTTGTGGGAATTTGAGATTTAGTCATACTGTCCCCTTTGGACGTATCTGAGGAGTACAGCTTCATCCTGCTACTGTTCTTATGATTGCTCCTTCACTATTTGTGCATTATATCCGTGTACAAGTATCACCTGTGGCTGGATTGCTACTAGTCCAGGTTGGTTGGGTTAGCACCTGTGGCTGGATTGCTACTAGTCCAGGTTGGTTAGCTTAGCACCTGTGGCTGGATTGCTACTGGTCCAGGTCGGTAAAGTTAAGTTACCATATTCACCATTGTTGATGTTGAATAAATAGAACATCTTTAGGTATTGCAGTGTGGCAGTGTTTTATTTCTAGGCCTAGTCCTCCTGCCTGATTCTAGACCCCCCTTGCACGGTGGACAAAATCGGTCAAGTGCAGGGGTGACGACACATTGCATGGTGTGTGTTGAGTACACGCATGTAAAAGGTGTTACACAGGCAATCTGACAACTCATGTTGATCACTCAGCAACTTCCGACGGGTTTTCCTGGACCGCCACACATGTTTGGTAGGCCCTATTGATGTTTAGGAATCGAGAAAAAGATGTCATGTCTCTCTCGGTTTCTGTCACTCCGTTGGAGCGCCACGTTTGGAAGCAATGAATTCTCATCTTTCTAATCTTAACTTTCAGATTAGCCAACATGAAGGCCGTCGTAGCTGTATTGATTCTTCTGATTGCCACTACCGTCTGCATGGCAGGTAAGTTTTCTACATGTACCTCATAGTCCATGGGCTAGGTAGACCCACCTTGCACCCCCCCCCCACCAGTCAACTAAATTAGTTGACCGGTGGGGGGGTGGGGTGCAAGGTGGGCCTACCTAGCCCATGGACTATCAGTTCTTGGTTTGCTCCTTCAGTACGGTGGCCCATAAGGGACATTTATTTCTCATCTTATATTTGTATTTTTTAATACATTTCTCCGTGGAATAAACTTTATTCCGTGGAGTAAACTTTTCTCCGCGTGGAGTAAACTTTTCTCCGCGTGGAGTAAACTTTTCTCCATGGAAATAACTTTATTCCGTGGAATAAACTCTTTCTCCACAGAAATCACGTGGCTTTACTCCACGCGGAGAAAAGTTCACTCCACGCGGAGAAGTTTACTCGACGCGGAGAAAAGTTTACTCCACGGAGTGAAGTTCTTTCCACGGAGAAAAGTTTACTCCACGTGGAGATAAGTTTATTTCACGGAGGAAACTATGAAAAAAATAAAAAATAAATGTCCCTTATGGGCCACCGTACTTCAGCCATGCACCACGTTAGAATCGTATCATAAAGGGTTTCAGATAGGCCTACAAATATCCCACAGCTATTTTGAGCTCGACGCGCTGGCCAAAATATAGAAGTATAGTTTGTTGAGCCTTCGATCTCTTCACGTATGGGCTTGAAAGCAAGTGCGCTAAGTGCTGATACATGTTTGTGTGTCTATTCCAGAGACTGAAAACCTGTTCAGGCAAGAGAGGGGGAAGTAAGTATCAGTTTCTGCCATTCCAGAGTGGTTCCCAATCGCACCGCAAGGGATAATGGGACGCCTAGTCTGGTTCCCTGACCTGCCGTATTGTGGCGCTGACTGATCGCCAATCTGTCAGGGCCATGATACGGCAGGTCATGGAACCAGACTAATGTGACGCCCTAGCGGTGGAGCGGGAACCAATTCTATCATTGTTCACACCAGCGTCGAGTGCGAAAACATCGGAACCAATCAGAATACCTGTTCCTCACTAACGAGGAGAATGATTGGCTGATGGTAAATGTCAGGGTTAGGGTCAGCCTTACATCATTACACAGAGGATGCATGCCTGATGATTAGGCCTACGCAAGCGACAGCACTCTCAGAACGAGGCCTTAAAATAAGGCAGCACATTAGGCCGTGAAAAAAATTACATGTACTTGTTTCTCATTTCCCCGCGCATGTGAATTTCCTGTCGCGTGTATTTTTTTTATTTTTTACTTTTTTAAATTTTTTCCAAGCTACCGGTATTAAAATTGAGAAATGAAGTTCCAAAGCAGTGAAAACTAATTTGCACAGTTATTGAAGTGAACGTAGGCCTACAGCCCACGACTTCAAGGCTGGTGTGGAATTGGTTGGCCTAGGCTTTAGTCTCAAACTCAGGCGTCCCAAGCGGTTTTGACGATAGATTGAAAAATCCAGAAAAAAGTGATGTGCTAGGGCATGGGATAAGGAGGCAAGAGTAAATCTACTCTATCGAAGGCCAAGGATCAAACATGTTTGAAATTCGGCGTTTGCTGACACTAATTGACGCCGATAGGGGGAGCCTTTTTTATGTTCGTATCAGCACATCCTGCAATTGATCTTCTCAATTTCAGACCCTGCCTCTCAGCAGGTTCCGAATGCAAGCCGATGAAGGAACCCCGTTGTTGTCAGGGATGGGGATGCAAAAATAAGGCAAAACGAGGCCAACCAGCGAAACTTCGTTGCTCACTCTAACGAGCTCTTACACTTGATTTCACTGTAGATAACAAAAATAAAGAGATAATCTAGAAAAATGAATATACATGTAGTTCTTGATTTCGTAAGAGCCGGGCTATCATTGTTGCATGGTCAGGATTCAGTTGCATCTAAAATACCTACCTGTCGATAGAGAAGATTGGAGGAGTCCGCCTTCACTCTACACCATGGAGTGTTTGACCGATCCGCTCACATGTATCGGACTGCATGGCTGAGACGTTGGCTGTCGACAACTCGTGATTAACCAATCAAAGGCGTTTATTGGAGAGAAACAACCAATCATCTGGTCGCTCGCCAAGACTACGTCATCTTTCACTTACTAGTATATTACNGGGGGGGGATGTCCAGGGGTAAGTGTCCGGAGGGGGGTAAATGTCCAGGGGGTAATGTCCTGATACCCTTACACCTCTAACAACCAATAATCATAGCGTTGTAGTGTTGACATGAGTTTTAAAAATGCTTACGGGAGGTCTCGACCTCCCGTAAGTTTACGGAGGCCGACGCTCCTTTATGTATATTAAGGTGGCTTTGTGAATAGACCGTAACCTCTACGGGGATGTTTACGGTACCGTAACTCCTTACGGTGGCTCTGTGAATAGGACGTAAGCAATTTACGGGACACTTTACGAAAATACGTAAAGTTACGGTTCGTTTGTGAATACCACGTATCTAGTTACGGAATGTTTACGGTACCGTAAGTCCTTACGGAGGCTTTGTGAATAAGGTCCCTGGAATGAAGTTCGTTTAGTAATTAAACGAAGTAAAAAATCATTTCCTGTGTAGAAGACCGGTGTTGATACATGTATCATGGCGGCGGTCATTACTGTAGTTTATCGAGCTGTGATGCATTGTGAGATGTGGCAGAAACAACAAATGAACAATCCCCTGGATTTTACTCCAATGAACGGCAAGTCCGTAAAGACAGGTAGGGTCTGGTGCAATAACTTAGCTGACCTACACGTGGCTGAGTTTACGAGCCTGACCTCACTTCACCATAATCAGTGCCAGATGTAGAGCTCAACAGCTGGCTAAATGTTTACCATGGATTTCATGCAGGACTGCATTTGAAGAGAACATCCGTCGCTGCATCCAAGTTTTGATACCTGTTTTGATGGAGTAAGTTGTTAAATTGTTACTCTGGAGAAGTCTTGTTTGAATAATTTCACTGGTAGTGGTGGTCACATTAGGGACACACACCGCATGAGCTACTGCAAAATCTTGTCCGCAGTCAGGTGTACTTCACTGCGGACAGAAATTAGGTCATCCAGGTGTGTTGTGTGTATTTATATATCGTGGTATGCAGGGCTGGCCTAATAATACATTAGTTTCGCAGTAGCTTACGCGGACTGTGCCCCTTATGAAGCGGCCAAGTTAGACCCCTTTTTAGTAGTCCAAGGGCCAGGTGGCCTCACCTTGCACCCCCCCCCCCCCTTAAAATTGACGAATCGACATGCGTGATTTAGTTTTCTACCTATATTTACAATTTCTGGATGTTAACAGTGAAATAATAGGGATGAACTGTCCTTGCTGGGCAGTTGAACATAGCTGTGACACTAAATTTCTGTGACGTCATTTTTGGGGTAGGCGAAATTCAAATTGCTCTAACGCAGCAACCCTTAATGGTATGACAGTCAAATACCCCTTAAAATAAAGGTCTTTCAGATCATATATAAGATATGCAAATTGAATCCATATCCATATCTATGCATTGGCCCTCATTATCAAACATTGCGGTAAAAGTAACTGAGCTGGAATTTCTTCGTCATTTGACATACTGTATGTGTCACTCTGTACGGGCATGCCATTATTGAATTATTGAACTAAAATGGCTCCCGATGACCTACAGATAAACCTACTTTGCATATTGAAGGATGTACCTTATGAATAGTGCGGTAACCAAAATAAAAAGTGACAACATTGCCGGTTTGGTGGAACTTATGTTCGTTTTTGTCCTTCTCATCTCTGGATGACTGATTTTTGGGCACATTTGAAATTAGGCCATGTTTCGTTTGTCACTGCATCCTCCAGCTGCATAATCCTTGAACATTGCTTGATGGAATATACAAGAGGATGCCTAAACTACATTTTAAGTGGGTTTAACAGGAGATAATGTGGAATTTCAAGCCATATTGACCATATCAATGCCCACATGTCAGATTTTAAGCAGAGCCGTATTTTTGTGACCTTTTGACCTCTGGTGACCTAGACTTGGATTCAATTTGCACATCTGATATAATATCATCTGAAAGCACGCTTCAAGACCTTTATTTTAAGGGGTATTTGACTGTCATACCATTAAGGGTTGCTGAGTTAGAGCAATTTGAATTTCCCNATCGAGCTGTGATGCATTGTGGGATATGGCAGAAACAACAAATGAACAATCCCCTGGATTTTCCTCCAATGAACGGCTAGTCCGTAAAGACAGGTAGGGTCTGGTGCAATAACTTAGCTGACCTACACGTGGCTGAGTTTACGAGCCTGACCTCACTTCACCATAATAGTGCCAGACGTAGGGCTCAACAGCTGGCTAAATGTTTACCATGGATTTCATGCAGGACTGCATTTGAAGAGAACATCCGTAGCTGTATCCAAGTTTTGATACCTGTTTTGATGGAGTTAGTTGTTAAATTGTTGTTATTCTGGTGAAGTCTTGTTTGAATAATTTCACTGGTAGTGGTGGTCAAGCGGCCAAGTTAGACCCCTTTTTGGTGAGTATACATGTATATACATGTATATACCGGTACCTAAATTTGCTGGATTTTGATTTGAACCCTAACCCCAGTCCCGAGTGAGGGTTACAACCCTAATCCTAACCTTGATGAGGGTTGACAACTTTTGCGTCGGGTCTCTGTGGGTATGACACGGTGTTTTAAGGAACTGATGTCCCTTATGGATTAAAGCGAATGGCTCGCGGGGTTTGTTGTGGCGCCATGACAGTTGGTCATCGATATCAAGCAGCATTTTGAGAAAAAGGCAAAAGAAGAATTTTAGTTTAATGGGAAATGCATTAGACAGCCAAACTTCGGAGGCGCATTCTGCAAAATCTGCCGCTTCAAAATCAATGGGCATAGTACAAAATGTACATCTTGACCTACTGAATTTGAAAACGCCATTAACCCATTTTAACAAATTTTTACTGGAACCTCGTCCCCAGTGTTTACATTCGCATATTTGCACAGGTGTTGCATATGGCTGGGGCACGGCTTTGCCTGGAGGCTAGATTCACTCTCTATGGAAGGTACCACCAAAAATGTAAACAAACCCCGCGAGCCATTCGCTTTAAGCTCTTGTATCTATATTCGTCAAGATTCCCCCCTCCACAATTTTAACTCCCACAGTGGGTTTTAAAGCGAATCGAAAGCGATTTTGATTTAGAAATAGAATTTGAAAGGGGACGAATTTTCAGGAAAAAATGTAAACAAACTTCTCCAGAATGTCAACAAAGAAATTTTCGTGCATTTTGATTGGCTGAATTTTGTGTTTACAAACACCAGCCAAATGTAAACAAAATCCGCTATCGATTCGCTTTAACCATAGAGAAGTCAGAACAAATTCTAATGGCATGAAACCAATGGGATTTACTCCAGAACATGGCCTAGAATACGTGAAAACCGGGAAAAAATCTGTTGGGAAATTTTTGTGAAATATGTGTTTTTCAAATTCATGTACATTTGTTGTACATTTACTCTAAATTCCCACTTACCTGTCCCATTCCTGAAATCGGAAAAAGTGACTAAGTCCGAAGTTGAAGATAATAGGGTGGGGGTATGGTGAGAAACAATAATGACCTGTCCACTTTATTGTCCCACAATCCCAAGCGTAGCGAAGAATGACCGCGTGCGATAACCTTAATTTGAATGGGATGATGGCTGACATGACTTACCGGTAAGTGACATAACAATGTAATACAAGTTGGACACTGTGAATGTTGATCTGCTGTTCAAATTTATCAGGCAATTTGATTGGATTGGATCAGATTTTACGGCGACTACATGTATGTTCAATTTCAATGTGTGCCCACATTCAAGCCTTGGAAACCTGCGATCACTTTCATGCGCTTGACGATCCGCGAGCAAGTATGAATTGGCCCTAAAGATCCTTTCACACCAAAACCGCGCCGCGGGCTGCGACGGCGAACTCAGTAGGTTTCTTTCATTAAAGACGCGCGCGAAGGCGCCGCGCGATAAGCCCAACCCTCGTCCACCACCTCATTGAATAGGACAACTGTGATTGGCTCTCGCGGACCTAACAATGTCAACGATTCTCTCCGCCTCCTCTACAATGACCATGAACGACCAGCGCCAGAAGGGCTGTGCGAGCCAATGGTAAACTAAGTCACTGTACAATAACTCACGCTGGCATATCGAGTCTACCACATGTATACTGTGTATTAAACGACCACAGTCGGTTATTATTGAATCGCCTTTTGAGTTGTAATAAGGTGGGCTTCGTGTGGGCTGTTAAACAATTAATGGAACAATAAATGCGAGGCGCGCGGGCCGCGCGCGCTGCTCTTTGCCAAGGCTTGTGACATCGCTCCCCGTTTTCATCATGCACACCTTTGTGTTGACCACTAAAAAACAAGTGTTTACTGTTCTGATTGGTGTACGGCGACTCGAGGTGCGAGGGAAACACAAATCACGGCGAACTTCTCAATGATTTGCACGGACGAAGTATGAGGTTGTGTCTGACTTTAGTACAGACACTCATGTAGACCAAGATGAGGGACTGATCGCCAGTCTCATTGTTTACTCTTCCAAAGAAAACAGATTCTAACACACCGGTCGCATGGGGGCGTTGAAGTCCAGCAGGAACGATCGAGCTGGTCATTCATTGCCAGGCGGGGCGAGTATGGTATTGTTAGGTCAGCGAGAGCCAATCATGGTTGTCCTATTCAATAAAGTGGTCGAGGAGGGTTGGGCTTACCGCGTTGTGTCAGCGCGCGCGTCTTTTATGAAAGAAACCTAATGGATTTTGAAAAGGCAAAAAGTGACGCGCACTCGCCGCCGCGGTATGACCCTTTTGAAAATCCATTGAGTTCGCCCTCGCGGCCCGCGGCGCGGTTTTGGTGTGTAAGGACCTTAAAAGCCCGTTTCCACATGAGCTTTTCACGCTGCGTGATGCGTCAAATCTTTTGTTATTTTCCGCCGCTCTGCTTCCAAACAATGGGCGAAGCGTCAAAACGCGGCGTAAAACGCTCATGTGGAAACGGGCCTTTATACTGACAAGGGAGCCGTATTCTTACAATTAAACCCTTGTTCACACAGGCGGCGCGGTGCGATGCGTTGGAAAAATCGCCAAGCGGTGTCAGTTTTGACATAGCGCAGCGCGGCGCGACGTGGTTGTGTGCGGTGGCCATGATTAGCAGAAATGTGACAAATATGCCAGTATCCTCAGCTCACGCGGCAGGCGATTCGACGCAGAAAAATACTGCAGGAGCGGTTGGTTAGGGCGGTGGAAATCGCTCGTCGCGCCCTACCGATTCTTACTGCATCGCGTCCCACCGCAAGTGTGAACAGCTATAGGCTCGCAACGCGTCGCGTAGCGCCTGCAGTGTGAACAAGACTTTATTCGTTGAGGTCGTGCACGAGGGCAGTCTTTTGTCCTGACGTCTGTGGAGGTATGGAAGGAGTTGAATGAGGATTCCTGTAGTCAACCGATGTGGGGGCAAAAGATTGGCCAAACCATTGTGATCCCAGAAAATACGCAGTGCACGAATCACCACCAGTGATCTTGGACTACAACACGAGAGAGCATGCACAATGTAGGCCCTGTGGGATCTTTCTTCATGCATTTGACCGATTACATAGCAATTACCTAACTTCAGTTAAGGAGGACATTGCACCAACGTATGCACCAACGAACATTAACTTGAACACACGTTGCTCCACAAGTTTTCCATTGTCACGTCATGCCCTGGCAAACATGAACGTATGTCCATTGACAAGTCCTTTTTATTGATCCAGAACATTATTGTTTCTGACCATACCTCCACCCCATTATCTTCAACTTCGGACTTAGTCATTTTTTCGGAGTTCAGGTAATTGGGAATTTAGAGTATTATTCGATGGATCATCACCAAATTTTTATCATAGGAACATCTAGTGCAGATACATGATATATCATACGGGTTTTCAAGTTGAACAAATTTTATCGGTCACACAGGTCAAAGTTCCATTTTCCAAAATGGCTACATGGTAGCGGTCTGTGAAGTCCGATCACGCTGAAATTTGCTGTACACATGAAGGCTACAAAGATACATACTTGTTCAAGTTCAGAACATTCTAGCTCCAGTAGTTAACGAGCTATGGGCCAACGCTCAATTTCCAAGATAGCCACCTGGTGGCCGTATTTGAAGTCTGATCGGACCGAAATTCGCCACAGACATACAGGGTACCTAGCTATATCATCACACCAAATTTGAACAATCCAGGATAGCCACGAAACGTGCCACCCGACGATGAAATTTCGAACTTTGACCTCTGTGACCTTGAAAATTACGTCAAATCAAAAACCCGGGCGATATGTCGTGTATCCTCATAAGATGTACCTACGATAAAAATTTGGTGATGATCCGATCAACGGTTAAGGCGAAACAGCACTTTAAAGATTTTCGGTTTATCCCCCTTGGTGGCCAAGCCAGGAATCAGATCGGACTGAAACTTGGTGTCATAGGTCATCTGACCTAGGGATATATACATGTATGTACCAAGTTTCAGATCAATAGCCCCAGCGCTTACAAAACGTGCCCTGCTAACGGACGACGACGACGGACGACGGACGCCGCGTAATGGCTATAGCTCACACGTGAGCTAAAAACGTAGGGTAAAGTGGGGTAATATGGGCACCCTAAGCATTTGGTTGTTTTTCTCAAGAACAGAAAACCCGGGAGCATCCTATTTCAGGTGAAAGTGTCAATGGACGGATGACCTAAGTCTACCGTCTGTTGAAGATGAAAAGCTCAAAGGATAACAGAGATACAGGCCATTGAAAATTTTTCCCAAAGTGCCCATATTCCCCACTGGGGTGGGTAATATGGGCATGGGGGGTCGGGTAATATAGGAACGGGGGCCCATATCACCCCGACAGACTACAGTCCCACCAGTGGGGTAGTAGGCCATACATGATTGTATGCTGGAGAAGAGAAGCAAGGATCCAGTAATATATGACTAAAAAGACACCTCTGTTATGAGTGAACCATGGAATATGCCATTCGAACCCNCTGAAGAATTTTTTCATAACTTTCGACGTAATTTCGTCGGGAGACTAGATATGGTTTGATATTTTTAAATGGCCATTTTTCCTCTTCAAATGGAATATGTTTGATGTTTTTTGCAAAATGTTCGTTGTGACTTCGTAGCTCTCTAAAATACTTAGGCAGAATAGACATGTTTTGATATTTTTTAGATGATTTAAATGTATCAAATTTGGTGGGAATATGCAGATGTTTCTGCCAGCGATGTTTTTTGTTATTGGCTAACAGCATTTTCAACAAACGTGTAATAGCATGGTGCACCTTACTGTTTTTCTAGCAAAGGGTAAAACTAAATTTACATAACAGTTTCAGTGAGACCTATCTTGAAGAAAGTGGACCGTTTTTTCAGCAGGAAAGATATTATGATGGTCATTGACAAACATACCACGAAGTCGGTGTCATATTCGAGATTTCTCTGATTAATAATTTTAGTTCATTTCAATATTAATCTTGCAGGTACCCGTAGAGGTGGGTGCAAAATATCATATTTGATAAAAAGCCTTGACTCTTATCACCGTCCTTATTGTAAAATTCCTGTTCTTATTGTATTAATGATCTGAGATGATGAAGGATAGAAATTTTGATTCCACTTCCACATTTTGAAAAGAGTACATGTATGCTTCTCATTCATTATCATGCACTGACACACTTCTTCAGGTACCATAAGTTGTAAGTACAATTTAGCACTGTCCTGAAGAATTCTGAGAAAATGCGATTAACCGGTCCTTCATCTTAAGTACACATACATGTACATACATGAAAATTGTGTATCAAAATCAAGCGACTAAATCCATATACCTAGCGAAAATTTAATCAATCTAGTTAATTTATACAAGAAAAGTAAATCAGGTCAGCCAATATAAAGTAAAATCAGACACTGTTTCTAGTTTTTGAGAAAAATCTATCTGTGGATAAAACCACTATTGCACAGAGAAAATGGACTCACTTTATATATAAAGGATGTTTTTTGGAAAAAAAATTACCAATGAATGGCAGGAATATGTTAATATTCGTTGATCACATTTCACTTTATACGTAAAAATGTTGGTACGAACCTTAACCTTGATATTTTAGAATTATTTACCTTTGCTGGATTGTTTTACAATTAAAAGTGTATTCACACGTATTATTTATCAACACATTTTTAGACAGCGGCTACGGCAAAGGTATGTATTTCTCCAGCCCTGTTTTCAGCAGTCACCCCAATGGAAACTCATTATGAGTACCACCGATGACATTAAGAATGATTCATTTGGATGTTTCCTG
>NMRB01001920.1:0-41727 GCA_002633025.1 Notospermus geniculatus | reverse complement strand
ATACATGAAAGATACATTGAGTACTTAGTTAACTGGTTCTGACCCAATTTTGGTGGAAGGTCACTACAGATCATTATAATATACATTTTAGGCCCCATAAGGATTGTAGGGCCTAAATTCACTCATGGCAGTATGAATAGGTCAACACAAATGACTTGGTCTAATTTCTCCTGTTCTGGGCCCCTTTCATGGACTAAAAAAAGTTTTGAGCCAGAACCAGTTAAATTATTACCAACTATATATCATAAAACCCTTTAAATAATAGGCCTACAGTAATGCAGTAATTAGCCTGTGAACTGGCTTGGGCGTCAACGAACTCGTGCGAAGTGATTATACTGAGAGTGAGTTATTCTAGCTTGACCAATTAGCTTGCTTGACAATCACATGACTGTTATTTACCCCCAACACAATGTCTTATGGCTTTAAATTATAATTATAATTCTTATTTTGGTGTGCAGGGACCCTTAGGAAATGACAAAGTGCCAAATTAGAGCAAAGGATGCACCAAATTGCAACAAATTAGAGGCACGATGGCCTGATAACTTCGATGTCCGCCTAGGATTTGGAAGAACAAGTACTACTCTTTGTCCAATGAGGGATTATTCCATCAGTGAAATGGTTGATCTTACTCACCCTATGAAGCCGGCTGGTCCTTCGAGTTTTCTTTTTATGAGACTGTACATCCCGTCCGTTCTTCTGTCTCAACGAAGTGTAGTAGGTCGTCACTGCCACTGAAAGGAACAATATACCGGGTACCACATTGTATGCAACCATTGAAAGCAGTTTTCTTGTTTTTAACAGCAATTTTGTAATTGGAACATTGAGAAATGGGTAGTCATCGTGATTCAAATATTTCACAGCTATGACAATAATCAAACAATAAAAAAGCAAGAGAGGATTAAAAGCAGTAACTTACATTGTATTTGATCTTTCGTCCACCTGTCTGAAAACACCATTCCCACTGCCTTCGTAATTTCCTCTACAACCCATTTATTCCTTTGGTCATCAATGCTGTAAAACATTGTATAACGAATATTACAACTGTGTAATTAAAAACGAAAATTATGACTTAAAAGGAAAGTGCCATGGGCATTCCAAACCCAGTTAATAAGTTTGGCTAGCATTGGGTTGAATTGTGTTTTAAAAATTGACGAGAAGTCGGGATGATTTATATCTGCAAAAGTGCATTTGATACCTACCTTACATTCAGATCGAATCCACCATCAAGCTCATCAGAAGACAGCTCACTGTATATTCTGCGAACCTGCATTACAAGAAGTTTTCTTCCACGAGCGATGACGTCATCAGCCTAATGGTTAAGCAGTGCATTTTCCGGGTATTTTTACTGATCAAAGTTATTTTATTCGAAACAGAGTGGCGATCGTAAACCAGTTCGCTCGGGAAATGAAAGTTTTGGATGTTCTCTACGTCCATACCGCTTCTGGGATTTTTCTGATTTTATCCTCCGCCGTCATTATCCTTGTTTTGAAACCCTGTTGAATGCCATTTTAATGGTAAAATCGGGGATTCCCTCGAAAAACAGCAGAGTGTCTGGGGATTCCCCAATGATAAACAATTTACGAGGGGTGGAATTAATCTGGTTCGACCGTATATCAAAGGCTTTGATATTTCTTCAGACATCAGTGAAAATTTCATTTTGATCAGTTGTGCCTTTGTCCCGTCAATTTTGTCTTGAAAATCTCAACCTGCAGTGCTGACATGGACTAGTCCATTATTCAGAGGGGTGATGGTTGTCCGTCTAAAAATCCAGGCTATCCACTAGCTTGAGTTTAAGGACTCCCCACCTCAAAAAGTCGAAAACAGCATTAGGACTCGTCCGGAACCCCTGATAAAACCCATTTGGCCCATATTTGTTTTGGCTGTGGCATTCTTATCGTGACTTCGAGTGCGAAAGCCTCAGACACCGCGCTATGGCTATTGTAATAGGCGAGTCCATCCAGTCCACTGTGTTCTAAATTTAGAATCGAATGACTTCAGTGATCTAAGAATAGATCAGCTCCGCGTGAAACTTCTTGTAATGCTACTTCTGTTTTGGCACATTTTGGTAAGCTTTGCTTGGTTTCTTTCCTGGCTAGGATTCTTTTTTCTTTCTGCCCTGCCATGCCCGAGGTAGCTTACAGACGCGGCCACACCATGTGCGACGGCCCGCGCTAACAGGGACGCGAAACTCGGTCTTCATAGGAAGGGCGGTGACGTGGGCTCGCGTCTGGAATCTCCCTCGGTCATGGCAGGTCAGATCTGAGATATGGAGATATGGGAGAGCCAGGAAAGAAATGCGATCACAGGGGAAGGAGGGGTAGATCACCAGGTACCGATTCATCAGAGTTCTCCCTTTTCCCCAATACTCAAGACCGACATGAAGTGTCCATGAAGTCGTGTCACTTTGGGAACTGGTATATCCAAAGTGATATGACGTCATGAGACACGTGACTCCCCCAATCCTCAGTCTGTTTTTGGAGTGGGGGCGCCGGGGCGGCGACCCAGGCAGGGTCCTTACGGAATAGGTTAAGGCATATTCAGTCAGGCTATCACAGGGGTTTCGAACGGGCAGACCCTTCACGATTGGGAAGCGATATCTTGGAAAACCCGTCCACCCACCCCAAACCAGGGGATGCGACTCAATAGACACGATTGATGTGGGTCGTTCTCCCTTTTCCCCCAATACTCAAGACCGACATTAAGTGTCCATGAAGTCGTGTCACTTTGGGTACTGGTATTCTCTCCCGGTGTCATCTTAGTTCGTTGAGGCTCAACGTTCTGAGCGACATGCGCCTAGTTTTGCTGTGACGGGTCACATGTCATATTTACCCGCTGGATTTGGGATGATACCTGAACTCTGACCAGTTCTGATATATTTCCTGGTTAGGCTTATATGGTTTCTCAACACATTTTCATATCCGAGGTAAATTTGAAAACGGCAAGCTACGTACGACCTTGTTCACTAAAACCGGCATCAAGTCAACACTCTTCAATTGCCCACGCTGATTTTTTATGGAGGCTTGCCATTTAGTCCATGGGCTAGGGGGTTCCCGTGTGCATAAGATGTACCCTAAGTTACTCTACTGTTTCTGCGAGGGGAGTATCCATATTATAAGAAAATCTTGGGTAGACTTTCTCAAACCCGGCAGCAAGTGAGAAAGAGACCCCTAAAGTTTGGGTACTGGAAATATAAAAGGGGTCAAAAATATGATATCATCAGATCATATCAATATTGGCGTCAAAATGTAGGTATGTGCGTGTATTTCAAGGAACTATGCATCCCAAAGCCAAATCAAGTCATTGTTCGCCTACAAAAGGGGTTAAAAAGGGAAAATCCCAACTTTGACCCCTTGCCATTGGCTTCAGAGGCAACTTCACCCGATAAAAGTTGATCATTTCCACTCAGATAGGTAATACCTACATTTTGATACCCATCTTGACACCATGATCTATTCGGGTATACACAGACCCTTTTTTCGACCCTTTTTTACCTGTTTTGACCCTTAAGGACCTTGGGCCAAAGTAACCATGTCAAGATGGGTATCAAAATGAAGGTATAACTTAGCTGAGTGGAACTAATCAACTTTTATTGGCTGAAGTTGCCCCTGAAGCCAATGGCAAGGGGTCGAAGTTGGATTTTTCCCTTTTTTAACCCCTTTTGTAGGGGCTAACGGGCCAAATCTGACTTTGGGGCGCATATTTGCTTGAAGTACACTCACAGACCTACATTTTGACACCAATATTGATATGATCTGATGATATCATATTTTTGACCCCTTTTATATTTCCAGTACCCTAACTTTACGGGTCTCTTCCTCACTTGCTGCCGGGTGTGAGAAAGTCTACCCAAGATTTTCTTATAATATGGATACTCCCCTCTCAGAAACAGTAGAGTAACTTAGGGTACATCTTATGCACACGGGAACCCCCCTAGCACATGCATTAATTAAGATACTCTAACAACATGGCATTTTTGACGCAAATCTGAGTACCGGTATATACTTTTCTGATAATTGAGATCAAATATCAAGGTCATGTGACCTGACCGAGATACGGGTCACCGGGCAAAATACATGTATCACCAAATTACACATCATTGGAAAGGGAATTTTCTCCTCTTTCCATTGGTACCAAACTGAAGGAAATCCATTGAATTTGAACGAAGTTATTTGCGTTTTTCTCTACAAAGGTCGCATATTTCAAGAAAACGCCCACAAATTTCAAAATAGGTCACCCAAAAATAGAGGTATTGACCTGAAAATTTATATGTGAGGTTTTCTTCCATAGGCCCCCTTATATGCCAAATATCAGCCAAATCAAAGAGGGTCCGGAAAAAAAGTGTGTTGGTTTGGCATGGAATGTATCAAATTTAGGATTTGTGGCAAATTATCTTGAAAATATTTGAATTTCAAGAAAAAACACAATTTTTAGGATCCCCAATAATTTTCATTTGAAAATTAGCTTGATATTATTCCCTGATGAGTTCTAAGAAATTCTGCGAAGAAAGTTTCGAAAAATCTCTTTTCATTTTCAAGAAATATCAAAATACCATCAGAAAAACATGCTATATTTTGGGGGCATTTTAAGATTCTCGTTAAATTCTATTGAAGTAAAAATGATGGAATAATCAGCATGAACTATTTTGTTATCATGTTGAGTGACTGTTGACGAGGGAAAAATACAGAAACTATAGAATTTTGCAAAATATCAAATTCATAACAACCGATGATACTCTGATATATCTGGAAAATGAGAAATGATTTTTTAAAAGCTTCTTCGCAGGAATTCATAGGATTGCCTGGTGAATGATATCACGCTGATTTTAAATTAAAAATTCCGAATTTTGAAAAAAAACGAGATTTTTTTAGATTGATATTTTCATGATATTTTAGTGATATTTTGTCAGAAACCCTCAACTTCATATGGGATTGTGATCGTTTCAGCAACATTATAGGGCATAACATAATACATGTTGAGGTTGAAACCTTCGATATTAGCGGTCTTTTTACCATTTCACTGTTTCCAACTCCTGATGCAAAAGCATTTGCTTCGAACGTTTGGGAACGGAAAGTGAACATATGTATCACTTGTTCGTCTCACCCTATCCAACAAATTTTATATACCGTTGTCAACTGACCTCAAAAAAAAGAGCACACAAGGCGACACACAAAATGATATAATAAACGAAGTCGTCCTCCAGGTTGGCACTTTCAAGTCGAGCTACCAGAAGTAAAATGAGCTGGATCCCAACATTACAAGTAAATCTGAAATAACGAAATCCTGTGCAAACAGGAAAATGATGGTTGAATAGAAAACAAAGCCCCATTGTCGAGTGCTAAGGCTGATTGCAAAGAGAAGACCTGTAAAACAGAAACAGAGTACCGGTATGATTAGTACACGTGTGATTTGGCAAGGAGTTATATAGATTATTGCTGGTGTAATTAATGAGTAGACGTATGGAAAAAAGAAACAAAAGAGGCAATGGAGCTGCAAACTGCACACTCCAAAAACCAAAGCAAGGAATCAGTAGAAGATAAATAGAAAGGTGCGTGATTAGGCTGAAAGAAAAACGTTTGGTAAATTATGGGCAAATATATGACATGAAGATATCATATGGCATGTAAAATGACATAAAGAGCGAGAAAAAATACGGTATAAGTATAAAAAGGGGGCAACGAGACTGCCACCTAAATGATAACCAGAGAGAGTATGGCTTCAGAAAAAGATAAATAGATAGAAGGAAAGGCTTGGCGAACGCCAACTGCAATTTCCTGGCCAATGAAACGAATAGGGAAAGGGCGGTGGAAGAAAAAGGCCTAAACCAGAAAGGGAGCCACCTGCCCTCCAATCACAATGAATGAGCAAAACCAAGTCGTGGAAGGTAGATTTTCTGGACTTTGATGTCATCAGATAGCCAGGAAGATTTGCTATATTATATGCTAGGCCCATTCTCCTTCATTGCATTGGTTTGGAGATACTCAAGAAAAACAGCTGTCCATTTCCTTTTTTCCATGAGTGTACATTTTGGTCTTCCTCAGAGACCACATCGATCAATAAATCAAGATGGTGGAAGTGTTAGCTTGGGTGCGTGAACGGCATGTGAAAATATGTTTTATCTACTCTTTCGGATATGAAAACATTTTCAAATCATTTCGGTAGGGTAGACAATTTCCCGTTTTACATATTATTTTCATTTTGTGGGGTTTCGTTGGATATGGAGTTCTTTATGGGTCTTGTGTTCGGCAATAGGTCTAGTGCATGCATGATTGGGTGAATAGGCATTTTGAAGAATGGCCAGGGCATTTGTATTTAACCTACCTGCCGCGGCAGGAATTTTTAGCTCACCTGGCGTGAGCTCTTGTCGTGGGTCAGCGTCCGTCGTCGTTGTCCGTTACCAGGGCACGTTTCGTAACCGCTGGAAACACGTTATTATTTGAAGTGATAATTATTATGTGGGTGATAGTAAAAAAAACTCTGAATTTATTACAGTACTTGCTACATGTTGCCCCATGAGAAATGTTCACTGTGTAGTGGAGCCGTTACATTCTGCCACACTGAATAGGCTCCTGTCGCACCGACAGTAGTAAAATCTCTACTGACAACATGGGAGCCCTGGGAGAAAATCTCCCAGTACAATGGAGCCCTTCATGTTTTAGAAAATCACCGGTGTAGCAAATCCTGCAATTATTCCTGAACAAACAATTGTATCAATATGCCGTTGTTCTTAATCGGCCACGTGCGCAATTAAACACACGCACAATCAGGCCGCCAATTGTTTGCCGGATTATTGTACCGTCGTCAGTGACGGAAACTACCGAGGGCTACATCTATTCGTCGAATAGATGTCGCCAGGCCTGTGACGGAAACTCCCGATGGCTACAAGTATTCGTCGAATAGATGTAGCCAGACAAAAGACCAGAAACGGAAGGAACTACAATAGAGAGGCTTTGCAAGCTTACTTTTTGCCGCACATTTTACGTTGTGCATTTTGAAAGCACTTTTCCTGTGGACGATTGTGGCATGAGTCATTGCAAAGTCATTTATTGGAGAGACAAAGTAGCATTTTTGCACGCACACAGCCTGCATGTGCGTAGAAAATAGCGTTATGTCCCTGGCACAGGAATAACTTTTTCACCCAGTTTTCTGAATAAATACCAAAAATAGATCATCCTCTCTAATCTATTTTTGATAATGCTCATTCGGGGCTCATGCAGTGAATAAAGACACACAAATCAAGTCCCTTTTAGGCTGACTAAGAAGAGTGGATGAAAAATTTGATCATTTGATCGTGGAGGAAAATCGATTCCTCAAAGATTTGATCATACCACGATGCCAACCTCAACAAAAGGATAGACATTTCTAATCCTGAACGCGGACGACCGATGAGATACATTCGTACTTCGTGAAGACTGCTTTTAATTTCACTTTTATTGGACGCATTGAAGTCTAGATTGTTAACTGGCAGCCCTAAAAACCTGCCGCTGGTACATGTATGGTATAAAAGCCATTACACAGCATGCAGACGTCGTTTATATCATACCAGGAAATTATTAAAATGAGTGGTTATCTCTTCTCACATTAGAGAGAGAAAGCAATGACAACTTCTCCCATCACACCAGAGGCCAAATTAGACCAAATCCTCTGTTTCATGCTATGTTCACACTATCACGATTCACGCCACGATTGAAATCGCGATCTTAATCGTAGAGTAATCGTGATTATCGTATCAGATCCTCAGGTCAGTTCGTGGCAATCGTATTGATCGTGAGATAAATTTGGACGTTTTCAAAATTTTTCTAGGTTCCTGATTGAAATCGTGGTCTTAATCGTGGAGAAATCGTGGTGATCGTACATGTGCTATCAGATCGTATCAGATCTTGAGCTCAGTCTTGGCAATCGTATTGATCGTATAGAAGTTTTGAACGGTTCAAAAATTTTCTACGTTCAACACGATTGTCACGGTTGCCGTCACGATCGCCCTCAAGATGTGATAAGATCTGATACGATCACCACGATCACTCCACGATTGAGACCACGATTTCAATCGTGGCGCCATTCGTGCCACCGGAAATTGACCAATCGCGACCATATCGCATCCAAACGCATCAGAACGTATCGACTCACATCACCTCGTATCCAAACGTGAAACTTCAGAAAATTAAACAAATATTCCACGATCAGCTACGATTGGCCGATCGTGACGTTCGCAACGGAACGGGCTCTAGTGTGAACATAGCATAAGCAAATGATAGACTAAAGCCTAGTTTATACTTCGACGCAAGACCATCGGCGTCCGACGCACGATCAAAATCTGTACGCCGACTAAAGCCTAGTTTATACTTCGACGCACGACCATCGCCGGCGACCGACGCGCGTTCTTGCGTTCGACGCCGACCCCGTCGTACGATTTGGTCGGTGTCCGATCGCGAGGCTGTTATTACTGGAGTCGTTTCATAACGGGTCGCCGTCGCTAAAGTACGTTGGACTATGAATCAATTCCGCGAAGTCGGCGTCCAGATTTGATCGGGCGTCGAACGCCGATGGTCTTGCGTCGAAGTATAAACTAGGCTATAAGCCTACTTCATTAGGTCGGCGTCCAGATTTTGATCGCGCGTCGGACGCCGATGGTCGTGCGTCGAAGTATAAACTAGGCTTACGCGGATGTCAGGTCGACCTTGCGATGGCACAGAACAGGCGCAGACTGACTTTTCTGGATCACTTTGCATCTGAGGCACGACAGCGTGGAACAAATCAGTCGCCGATCTGATGTGACATGACTGCAGTTGCGTCTCAGTTACGACGATCGGGATCAGTCGCCGATCAAAAAGATCACAAATCGCAAGAGTTGAACCTATTCAACTTCTGTGTCATCCCGACGGGCGTAATCCATTCGCAGGTGACCTGAACACGGGTACGATTCTCTGCGAGCTGATGCTGCTTGTTCCACGATGATCGTACACATTTTCGTTTTTGTGACCTGACCATGATTGCGACACCTGATGCCGACTGTTCCGTCGTAAGCGCAGGCAATCGCAGTGTGACCTGACATCCGCATTAGTCGCAAGCAGGTCGACGGATCTGAGTGGAACTGGAGACAACACGGAGACGCAAGCGCGCTCAGAGTTGCTTCCACCGCCGGAAAGCTAGTTGCCGCGAGTTGCTTCAAGACGCAATGTCGACCTGTAAGCACCTTTAGTGAGACATAAAATCAAAGTACATGAAGAGACTACAACAAAACCTGAACTGGTGTTCGTGATTTGCGTTGGTCGTTTTCAGTTTTCATCCTTTGCCGAAATCGTTGGTGCATTGTGCATAAAAGTAAAAAAGGCTGATTTTCATATCCAGTTTATACCTCAGACTGTTAGATTTTCTTCACGGTTGATAGGGGCCTTGATTTCACATTATAAGCCTACTGCACGTTGACAAACATACTATGTTTCTAGGCGTACGAATGTGTTTGTATAAACATGCCAGAACGAGCACAGCTCTTGTATAATTAGTGCACTTGTTTTATTATTATTATTATTATTATTTAGTAATCACACATTTTGTTGAAAATAATGCGTGGGGAACGCAGTTGATTCTGCAGTAAGTTGGTCTGCTTGGCACAGATCAGTAAGCCATTTTACGTTATGTACACAGTGATTTTAAACAACAGTAGGCCTAATAAGTAAAAATGTAAAATAGGCTACCGAGATTTTTATTCCCTAAACCCCAAATAAACTGTCTTTTGATCCAGTGAACTCGCCTGTGGAGCGGGCGTGGCATCGTGCACATTTAAAATGTCGTCCACAGTTTAAAAAATTCAGTGTTTGACTTCGTTCGCATTCTGTGAGCAAGTACATGTAATTATTGAGCTTAGTAGACCTACAGCATCGACTCTCGATGGAAGAAAGTGGAGGAACCTTGGCCGGATCTGGAATAGGCCTCGTAGAATTGGGGCCTGAACACGCCAATGATGAAGGCACAGGTAATACTCCCGATTTTTTACCATTACTGGTTACCGGTATAAGCATGGAGGTAGGCCTATAATAACGCCTACTGGCCTACTGGCCTCGGACTCCATGGCAGCCGGTACCGGNCCCCCCCCCCATCAGATGCCCTTCCTTCTATTTTTATATAATATGACGTCTCGATTGTGACATAAGTTACTGCCTACTGCCTGTGGACAGCTCATTGTACCTGGCCGTTTTCCCGCCAAAATCTATTGGACGGCATCTCTTAGGCCTATAGTTATTCGTCCAGCCTATGCAACAGCCTTACTGAAATATTTTTTCCCGCCCGATGACGCCATACACTGCACATGTCGTGATGGACCCGATCATGCAACTCCCATTTCTTCAAGCTTGCCGCTAAAGCTCAGTGGCACACAGTGAGGTCGCTGATCGCCGCTCACCGCTCGGCAATATGCTGACAAAAGTGACGAGCCCTAGCTTCTAACAAAAATAGATAAGCGAGCGACTTATATTTGCTTCTACTCATTCATCTGCATGATCTGTCTGATCTGGCGGGTTGACATGTCCCAAAGCACAAAATAACATACTTAGCCTGTGTAATGTAAATATCCGTGTTTACAAATATTAAATGAGGACAACGAAGTCATGAGACATTATCTTTAATTTTTCAAGAAAAAGATCATCAGAATGATAACATTCTGATAATATAGTGAGGTTTCGCAAATCTGACGAAACACGAAGTACGAAATACGAAATTGGACTTCATTCTCATGACGTATATATTGTGGTACCAACCATCTCCTGAAATACATTACATGTACTATAGTATTTCAGGAGATGGTTGGCACCACAAATATCGCAAGGGTGCAACCATCTCCAGAAATACATTAGGTCCTGGAAACGAAGTTGAATTTCGTATTTCGTACTTGGTATTTCGTCAGATTTGCGAAACCTCACTAATGTCGTCTCCGAATTACGTAAATTTTAGTTCGACCCGCAACCGGGGCATTCCTCAGGTACTTTCTAGTAGACTTTTCTATCAGCCTTCTTGAAACCCTACTGCCTGAGGAAGACCCCAGTTGGAGTCGAAAATTTGCGAAATTTGGAGACGACTTTTCGTATCATTGTGCTTTTTGTTGGATAACAAGTAACATTCTTCATGTTCTTTCAGATTTCTCCGAGGATGAAGAATCCGATAAAGAAAACCAACAGCCGGGGGTTGGAGGTCGCAAACGTAAGTCATTCAAGTTCTTTAGCTAGGGCCGGTCGATGTGTTAGACCTGTGATATATTTGTCGTTTTATTATTGCATCACTCGGGGTTTCTCCTCCTCCTCTTTTGGGGAAATACAGGCAAAAATTGTCTAATTTCTGTGTGTGCCTGGCTAGTCTCCCTTTGTTTGTGTTAAATTCTAAGTTCATTTTACTACTGTAGGTCGAGGTCGTCCACTTGGTTCTGTGAAAGGCCAAGAAGCTAAGGAGGACGGAGTCAGCTTATTTCCTGCTTATATGAGGAAACGAAGAAAAGAAACTGATTCAGGTGAGAGACAGAAGGAAGTGTTAATGACTTTGATGTTGAGATGGGCTGTAAAAATCTTTTTTGAGTTTCCAGATGGTCCAATTTGTATTGTATTCAGGTGTACATACTAGTATAAATTGATAGAGGTACCGTACCGTTATCAGGGATTACTTGCATTTTTGAAAAGAAGCACAGCAAAACGGTTCTAGGCAACATTGAACAAGGCCCAGTAAGTCATGCCTTTGACTTTATGAGCCGTAGGGTCGGACTTCAGCCAGACTGTCATTAAAGTCTGACTTTTCTCAATGCTTAAGGGCCGTATGCACGGGTCGAACTTTAGCCTAAAGTATAGCTTAGTTTAAACATGGAGGTATAAAATCTTATTTTATACCTCCATGGTTTAACCTTTCTCGTTGCTTGAAGCATTGATGAAGAAAGTCAGACTTTAATGAAAGTGGGGCTCAAGTCCGACCCGTGCATACGGCCCTAAATGTGGAGAAATTCAAAGTCTAACGTCAGCTATACTTCAGGCCGACCCCAGCAAATGGCCGCCTTATGCATAGTCCATATTTATTGTCTGTCATTTCAGGTAGTAGGGGTACTGGAGTCCTCGAACTTGCAACTCTACGCCGAGTCGTTTGTTGCAAGCAGCAGTGTGTGGGCATGAAGCTGTCGTTGTCCGACATGGAAGCAGCACGAAATATGTTCACCGACATGCCCCCGGATGTCCAGTCTGACTGGATTATCAAACATTTTTGGAGCCATTCCAAAAAAGATGGCAACAAATGGACTTACGCCTACATGATTGGAACACATCAAGTATGTGAATTATCATGGAGGAAAGTGCTTGGCATCTCTGATGCCAGGTTTTACAGGAAGCGAAAATCTTTTGAAGGTAGGATTAAACTCACTTTCTTCAATAACTGTAGTTTATTTATTGACAGACTGTTTACACAACTAGGTAGTGACTGAAATCATAGTTATCTTTTGACTTAAATCATACAGTTATCTTTTGACTTTTGTCCAGAAATATATATGTGACTTTGTTCACAAGATTTGGGGAGCCACCCTTCAACTCCTCTGGACTCCCGGTATAACGTCTGTATGTCACTGCTTGCTCCGGAGAATGTTTCCGTTGCGAAATGCTTAACTAGAAAACATGGTCGGAAATACAAAGGGCTACACAAGTAAGAGCAAATACAGGAAGTCAGTGGAAATGTAAAGAAAACAAAGTCTTTCAAATCCAAAAGATTAACAGCGACCAATTTGCTTTGACCACCAAAGTGTTGCTCGTTTTTATGGTTCTACAAGTGTTGTGTTATATATTCCAGGGGGTGTGAAAACCGAATCAACTAAAGATCTTGGAGGTCCTAGGAAAGGTGCTGTCACTGCTAAAACACAGAAGACCATTGCCTGGCTGAGTGTGTTGGTTGATAAGATAGGAGACAAAATGCCTGACACTGGGCAAATACATCTTCCATCCAGCCTGACTGTCAATGACCTGTATCTAATGTGTTCAGCTGAGATGGAAAATCGTCAAGTAGAACCAGTGTCAGAATCCCATTTCTACTGGGTTTGGAGAGTTCACTTCCCAAATGTACACATCCCCAAGGTGAATATACAGCAAATAGGCCCAGGCCTACTGAAATCAAGTGAAATCAATAACAAACGATTGTCTCAATCTGCCAACCTCGGACTGGGAGCAACTTACAACCTTAGTGGTGATGGGTCGCAATGAACTGCGGTTTAAATGAAAACAATAGTGTTTGCAGGGCCCTCATTACACTCAGGTGAGAAGAAGGTGTAAATGGACACATTTCATGAGCATACCAGTGATATTGGTGTTTAATTTTGACATTGCTTCAATTGCAGGTCAACAGATTTGCAATATGCAACAAGTGCAGCAAAATAAAGATGAGACTTTCCAGTTGCACACACAAAGCTGAAAGATTGAAGCTACAGAAAAAGAGGGATAAACACATCAGAACACAACAGTAAGTTGATAGGTCATGCAAAATGATTAGTTTGCTTAATTTGTTTGTTTGACTTCATTATCACCTTTGGTAGCTACAACAATCAGTCATCAAACTCGTATTCCATGACATGCTCAATCTTTTCCAAGATATTCCCAGATTCATCCGTTACTATGTCCTTTATGTCGGGATGTCCTGTCATTTCCTTCGTTCCATAAAAGACTTTAATCATAACACGCCACTGTGGTGATGAGGACTCTTCAAATGTTGAAATCCGTGGCCTTTTCCCTGTTTCGCCCGATGCTGAGGGTCGTGGTGCCATAACAGGGGTTGTTCGTGCCACTGGTGTTCTAGGTTCCGTCGACAAATCTTGCACTTCAGTCATGCCAGTAACACTTGTATCATTATCTAATGGTGAAAATTATGTGTCCTTTTCCTTCTCTATCGTATTCTTCACGAAATTGAAAAACTGTGTTGGCACAGATGTACTTGACTTCAAGCCTGAAAGTAAAATTAAATTGCTTGTAACTGATCATTGGTAATGATACGGACAAACATAGACTGGAAATCCTGGCATATTATAGTTAAGTATCTTTTGTTCATCTATGCAACGTAGAGTATTTCAGAATCCTTGAAGTTTATTAAGGAGTCTTTTCTCTTTTCAGATTAGAAAGGCAGAAATACTACAAACACCAAGAAAAGGCGAAGAAATTCCCAGATAAATATATGTGTGTGATAATTGACGGAATGGACCAGAGTAAGACATTCTTGCCACATTTTGTGAACATCAACAAAGCCATTTCGGGAATCTGGAAGCTGAAAGTCCATGTGACTGGAGCCATAGTCCATGGTCATGGAACAGAGGTTTTTTTGGATGTAGGTGAATGGGAACATGGCCCCAACCTAATAATCAACATCATCACACAGATATTGATAATGAAGAAAGACCGCATACCAGAAGTTCTGTATCTACAACTGGACAATTGTTTTCGGGAGAACAAGAACCGTTATTTGTTTGCCTTCCTGTCACTCTTGGTGGAACTTAAGATTTTTCGCAAAGTGAAGGTGAATTTCCTTATGGTGGGTCATACCCACGAAGATATAGATCAGTTTTTTTCACGGATTTCTATTTGGCTGCACAGGAATGATGCAGGCACAATACCTGCATTGCTCCAAGGAATTACAAAGTCGTATTCGCCAGCACCCAGAGCTAGGCAGCTGAATGAAATGTTTGATGTAAGATCATGGATAACACCATATGTGGAGGGAATTGGGCAGCATAGTAGACCGCATGCTTTTAGGATACAGGCAGATCCAAGTACTGGCAAAGCCATAATGACGTACAAGAAGTGGTCTACTGGAACAACATGGATTTTACCCGGAGGCCAAGCAATGGGTATGTTACTGAAGGATGTACCAGCAGGAGCACCTGAGCTTATAAAGCCATGTTACGATAAGATGGATTTATCAAGGCTAAAGAAAGATGTCCAGACAGTGGCAGACCAATTCATGTTAGTGGGTGAAAGAGACAACTTCAGGAGTTGGTGGAAAGACTGGTTTGCAGCAACTGAGCAAAATGTGTCTGGTAAGTTTTAAGCAATTCCCGGTTCTCACTCAAGTCACGGGCAATGGGGACCCTAGCCCTCTGCCAATATTGACAACGATCATAAGATGATCAGATCAGACCATGACTTGCTGTAGTCCGTGAATCACCACAGCCCGCCAAGTTTTGACATGCTAATTGCTGTTGCATACCAATAGGGCCTAAATTCGTTTGACAGCTATTTCGACCGTACTACGCTCGGCCCACATGACAATCTACCACCTACTCTGATTTCCCGCCCAGGACGGTGTTGGGGCGCGAGTACAGTATGTGTGAAACATACTCTCGAAGAACAAAGAACCAGTGCGCAGAATAGTTAAACATCATTTCGAAAATGTGTTCATCACGAAAACAATATGCTTTCAGGAACATTCAACAAAAGGGGTGACTGGCAACTCTTTCATTTGGCAGAGGATGTGAGGAGAAGACGCGATGTTGCTGTCATCGATCCACAAGATGGTCCAGTCGACATATCAGAAGACAGCTTCTCAGACATGTCAGATGAGGATGATCCAATTCCGATGGTAAGCTGATTTTTTTATTTTGAAGTACTGAGCTAAAGCCTAGGTAACAAATCCACTGGGCCCTTTATGATTTTCCGCACCCAGCGGTTTGCTGTGGATTTTAGAGACTGAAATATGGATCTAAGTTGAATATATGCCGAAATTCCCCGAATAAAGCAGAAATTAGAGTGGATCAAACTAGGCACCGTAGAAATTGGCCAAAATGTCTGTTTTTACTCGCCTTACGGGCCCCAGAGTGGATATGTGACCTAGGCTTAACTGAGTACACGAGTGTAGTTTCACTGAGTTCTTTCAAGAATGTATTTAGTCTGTTTATTTTCTCAAGACCATCTTGAACAATGAATGGTATGGTGATGTATAATTTTATAGATTGCGGACAAGTATCGGAAGGTCGATTTTGATGACATATGCAACTCAGTCTAATGCTATGTTAAATGTATGTCTTCCTTTAACTCCTGGTGTCAGATTAGTAGGCCTACATTTCGGCTACTTCCCATGGGGCTCACAGGGCGGAGGGTCATAGGTCTGTTGATTCTGTAATAATTGTGATTTAATTTCAGGTGACAATGGGGAAAAAAGTACGCGAGGTGATTGATTGGAGGACAGAAGCTCAAGAAAAAGAACTGAAAAAAGGGGACTTGTGCTTACTGGATTTGGCAAAATGGACAGGCTATGCAGGACACCAAGTTGCACAAGTAAAGGAGATCATCAATGCAACACATGTTCAAATTGAGTGGTTTCATGCTCCCATCGGTGGAAAGCTTCGACTCTACGGTTCAAGGAGGGGAGAAATTCCTTGGATTGAAAATGTGGCCAAATCATCAATTTACTACTTCGGTTTCAAATTAACAAAAGGTGGCTATTTACCGCAGGAGGTGAAAAACATTATTGATGAATACGAGGAGGACTATTAATTACACTGGCAAATCTGGATGACCTTTGTCGAAATCCTTAGAACAGAATGTTGCGAGGAGTTTACTGGTGAACTCACAGTTTTTCAGAGTTATTTTCCTATCCCTTTGATTTTTTCTTTAGAGCAATGACGCTCTGCCTAGCAAAGCAGGACACAACCAGGTTACAAAAATGAGGCCGATGCTAATTTTTCCGAGATACCTGCCCAACACCGGCACAGAATGATCGATCTTGGCAAAACAGCATCGTCAGAATAATTGTGCCATTTACATGTATGCAGTTTAATCAAAAGTAAATAATTCATTATCATATGGTTGCTGTGCAACTCATGCTTGGGTGCATTTGACCTGCACAATATGAACATGTGATGAAGGTGGGACAAGACACAGCTATTCCGACAGGTGTTTATACCATTAGACTACCCTGTGCTGGATTATCCCTTACGTTTAAAGCCCCTTTCTGGCTCAAAACGTGCCCCACACACTAAATGGCCAAAGCACATTAAATATAATGCCACTTACCAGCGGGAAATGAGGCAATGAACGGGTTCAGACTCTCCTCCGTTGTCTCATTGGGATATCTGTCCTTGACTTCTGACCAGCTGCTCAGTCCACTGATCTTAACAAATGCTGCCTTCAAACAGTGAAGCTTTTTTGACCTGATGGCCAATCGACCTGCAGCTTCCGTTGATGTGTTGCCCTCCAAAATTTCTTTAAGAAGGGCCAGGCGTGCCTCTTCCTTCATACCTTGCAATTTCTTGAAAAACTGAAATGAGAGATTGATTAAAATTGTACACGAATGATTCACAATGAACACTTATTTAATCATTATCATCCCAGCTACCAAGAATATACTGAAATTTGCTGTGGTTATTTTAAAATTTAGCAGCGGGCAGTAATTTAGGGAAAAGGTACAGTCCATCAAGCAATAATTATATTGAACTCTGGTGTCTACATGTATCTCCGACAGATTTCGTATGTACACGTACCATCTTCACAGTGATCTACAGGTGAGCAGCATGCACTGATGTTCATGAAAAAATGGTCTTTTAAAGGGACAGTTAAAATGTACGTAAGCTTACCTCCTTGTTCAATTTGGAAATTTCACTGATGCTCATGTTGCGGTACTTCTCCGCAATTTTCATCGTTGTGTCCCAACTTTCATTTTTATACAAAATCAGTGCAAACAAAGTTGGGTTTTGTTGCACTTTGTCCTGAAACGATAATGATTGAAGAGTGGAGATTAGTGATATTAGCCTCATTTTTGAAACTGAGGGCGACATTTCGTGACCCGCCTGCACATTTCGTCGGGCAACACATCAACGGAAGCTGCAGACAGATGAACCATTTTCTGCACTGTCAGGATTTCTGCATTTGTACATTAGTGGCAGAAATTCTGATTGCATGGCATGACACAAAAAAAATAACACGGTTGGGCATAAGAAGTATGAAGTGTCTCATGAGTGGTAATTTTCTGTGCTGTAAAAACAAACCATAATATATGGGGGTCTATGGCACAACATGGTGTTGGCAATATGGAATGAAAAATCTCACTGCTGATGAAAATATCAAGCCATGAAAAAGAAATATCAAAACATGAAACCGCACAAACCGCATGCTGTTTTAAAAACCAATTGTCACGTACCAAGTCGAATCCCATTTCCTTCTGGAACTGGAGCTTGAATCCATCAGGTGTTGATGAGGGTGGCTCTTCTGTTGCATCTCTTTCTAAGAATTCGTACAACAATCTTCTTGCCTGGGCTGCCTGGTCAATAAAGGCAAGTTGATTTGTTTCTGCACGTCTGTTGTGCAGATTAGCCAGCCTTCTCGCTTCTGTTACCGATAGGTTCACGAAGACGTCTACTTCAATGACCTTGATTTGGTTCAGTAGGTCGCCTTCGTCTTCCCCTTCAATTTCTTCCAGCAGTTCCTTTACTGCTGTGCAAAGGTGGTTGCCGCCCAGCGTGAGAAGGGGTAGGGTCCCTGAGTTTATAATGTCCTGTGACACAGCTTGCGTTGGTGGGCAATAAATTGCCACAGGTAGCACAGTACAATGTGGTGCTGGGTTCAATTTCAGTTGCTGCTTAATATTTCGGACCCATATTTTTGATATCGGCCGGCACGTGAGCTGTTCCGATGGCCGTGATAACTCGGATACTTGAGCTTGAAATCGTCCTGAAAATGGAAATGTGACAAATTAATTTGATTTGCACAACTGAGGTGTGGGAAGAGGGCATTTTTAAGTCGACATGAAAAGATGAACGAGCTTTTACTGACCAGGCAGCCCAAGAAAGACGATTACAGTACTTGCCGGGAGTTTGAGGGATTTTTAGTATGATCTTGGAGTAGTCAGTATAATACCTCCAAGGTATGATGAAGCCAAGATCTTCCAGACTCAGTTGCAAGTGAATAAAATTCTATTGGAATAATACTTTTGGATAACGCCCCCTTTTCGCTGTGTGTCAGTGGGTGTATGAATCCCGTGGATAACGGACTTAGTATGGGTATAACAACAGGATGTTGCTTGTTTTGTTATTAGGGAGGCTCAACTACATGTAGTTGTCATGGCAAACTAACCACCGTTCCTGAATTATTACTTTGAATTAGTTTCACTGCTTTTAAACCCAATCCGTGTTTATTTGATCCAGTGTCTGTGGTAAAAATACAACGGGGTATATTTTGTTCTGCAGTTCAGTTGCAGAATTTACAAGACTAAAGATAATGTATCATGACTTCATTGTTTACATTCAGTGTTTGTAAACATGGATTTTTACATTATGTTATTTTGGACATGCCAACCCACCAAATTACTTTTGGTATCAAAAGAATTTCTAGAGGGGCATGCCACCAACATATTACACATACATGTAAGACAAAGAAAGACTGGACACAAACAAACAAAATGTAAATAAACGATGATTTTCGTGGCCCGCGAAAATACCCGTGACACAATATCTTTAATTATTTCGGCAGCGTAATATATATCCAAGCACGTGCAGTTTTTGTTGTGCTTTCTTCAGTTTGCCAGTTGCAGGAAAACTACCGCAATTCACTGTTCAGGAAAGAGCATGAAAGAAAAATGAGAATTTAAAAACATTACCTCTGTATTTTGCCTTGATTGATCCATCTAGCTCTGTTAGTTTAATAGCTGGCGGTTGGTCTGCAGTGTCAACATCTGGTATGTCACTGAGTCGCACCCTTTTGTTAGATGCTTGTTCAGCCACGCCCCTTTTTCGTTTTCCGTGTCGGATGCCTTTTGTTTTTTCGAGAAGAGACTCGATGAAATCCGCATTTCCTTCATCATATATCAGTCCACGGCTAAATTCTGTTCTGGGATTGAAGTGTTCCCTCAGCAATTCAACCCCTCTACTGCAATCTTCAAATTTAAACTGCAAGAAAAGAATAGATGTATAATGGCTAGAACGGACCTCAACATGGCCACATAGTCCGAAATGTGTCCCAAACACATACACTCACTGGCCAAGTATTGCAATTAGGTTTTTTCTTAATTTCTCGGTTGTAGTCAACATCAGTCTTTGATTTTCAAGTGTGGATGTGATACGTTGAGGTGAAATAAGGAAAAGCGAATATACATGTATCACCGAAATATCAGACTATCAAAATATCACCGATTTCGAAGATTCTGAAGTGCAAGACTACCAAATTTTTACAAAATGAAGACAAATTCAGCAACTTAAATGTGCTGAAAGGGGTGGGGGATCGTTCAGCCATCCTCATTCAGGGAAACATTTTATCAGCAGGTTCAAAGCGGAATTCTATCTAGTCTATCAGAGTTTTCTAAGTACAGACATGCGAGAGCGATTAAGAAATTCCTTCTACGGATATACCGGCATGACCGGTAGTATATGAATATGAATAGTTTTAAGTTTTACACACGTCAGAGCGATTAAGAAATGTTTGAATGACTTTAGCTGTGCATGTTAGACATGGTATCACACATGGTCCTGGTTCAATATTATTTTTACAAAAACATTTCTCCTGAAACTGAAACTGCTGGGGAACAGACTTTTGCCATTCTACTTGTAAAACATTTATCATGCCCACTGACTTGTAAAAACCAGCCCGAAATTCAATTAACAAAAATTTTTACTCCATATTTATTTATTTTCACGATCTATGTTCTGAGTGCTTCCGTCCACTAACACTGACTAAGTAACCATTGTGTTCCTTCATGTGTGATTAAGGTGTTATTGTCAACTGTTTGTCACCTTTGCCAACTTTGCAAGCTCAATTGAAAGCCTACTACTGTACATACATTACCCAGCAGGTAACAAATTCTTATAAATTGAGTGTAACTGAATGTAAATACTAAAGTGATTATTATTCTATTGAATAAAAACAGAAAATGTGAAATAGAGGTGATCTCAAACACATTTACATACATCACTGCAACAGGTAGTCGACTCAGTTTATGTCTCATCTACATGTAGACACACTGATCAAAAGTATTGCAACATGGTTTTTTGTGGATTTTTCTTATGCCTTTTTTCTACATGTACCTTTACATCGGCTTTCAAATATAATATATGGGGGTCTATGGCACAACATGGTGTTGGCAATATGGAATGAAAAATCTCACTGCTGATGAAAATATCAAGCCATGAAAAAGAAATATCAAAACATGAAAATAGTCAGGTCAATATATGGTATGACCCCAAAAAAATTGCAACAAAAGGTTTTTTGATTTCATATGGTTCATTTGGTCATAAAGACCTCCAGAAAAAAAGTCTCCCAAAATTTGAGCCCGGGAAAGGGGTGAAATTACATAATTTCAAGATGGCGCCCCCTGGAATTTTAATGGTCAATAACTCCTTTGTGGTTCATTTTAACCCCCATAAATGTATTACAAGTAGATAGAAACTTGATACCAAAGAACAAAATAAGCATGATTAAAGTTCCGTATGACGTCACCATGACGTCATTTTGACGTCATGATGTCTTGAACAACCTTTTTCACCTTTAAAGCATTTCGATTTGGCAAATTTATTGGTAATACATTAGAATTAATGAGTGACTGAATCTTTCCACAGTAGTATGACATCAGGCTGACATCAAGTTGACGTCATGTGATACACTGAATTGCCCAGGCCTACTTACCATGTTTATACATCAGCGTCATTATTTTCATCTTGGTCAGAATCAACCAGATCAGTTTGATTACATGGGTTTTCGCAAGACTCGGCCTGACATTTTCCACACGCGGATGTGCAGGGTAAGCCATATCCTAGACAGGTGCAGCGTCGTGTGGTACATCCAGTTGTGCAGTTGCAATGAACAACCTTCAGTAGGGTGTCTGGTGCTGGAGACTTTGCAGTCATAACAGGTCGGAATAGGCCATTTTCACATTTCCAACCCCACTCTGTAGCATCAAGATCAGTCTCTTTGCCCAGCCATGTCATTATTTGATAATAGCATCTAAGAGAATGGTAGTTAGTTGCTGAAGCAGTTGGGGGGAGCCTTTCTGGGGCCACAAAGCTCGTGGCAGAAACAACCTTCTTTTTTAATATGCGGTGCCTCAAACCAACCAGTTCATCGGATGCTTTTCCACCAAAAAGCAAAACCATGGCTTTCTGCCCAGTCTCCTCAATAGTCTCACAGGTTTCACCAGGGTTGGTGAAGCAAACTGCACATGATTTTATATCTTTCTCGCCCTTAACAAACCTCTGGAAAAGTGGCTTTTTCCCAACACCAAATATTCGTGAAGTGGTGTCACAACCTGTGAAGCTGTGTATGAAGAGCAAGTGAGAACACAATGGTTCACCTAACAAGAGTTTGAGTTTGTTAATGTTGTACACATGAATAGTGTCCCTGGATTTCTTGTCGGAGCGAAAGAACAAGCTCTTATTGTCNTGGCTTTGCATTGTAAATGAATAAATGTTGTGATAGTGGATGAAATAAAGCAGTTTATATTCATTTTTGAAGATATACTGATAGGGACCTAAAGCTTGGGCATAAATATGTGAATGAGGATGGAAACAGGGTCACCCTAATCTGCGTGTCACGTGCCAAATTTTATAATAATTGGTGAATTGTAAGTTTTTATCAAAATTAGGTGTTGGGGTGAAGGCAGACTATAACTCGGACTTGCATTCCAAGATGATTATACCATTTCTCTCAAATCAGAGATACATGTTAAAGTCCCTTTCATAGTATTCGACAATGACCAAAATTAAAAGCTTGCAAATTAGGGCCAGTGGTTTCAAAAATGTTTTTAATAGCTGCAGAGTTCACAGCGCCGTTCCCATGTTGGGGCTGCATCAATACGATGGACTCCCCCCCTTATTAACAACCCTATAAGACCCACTTACAACAGTGTAGGCTACTCATATCTGTACAGGGGTATACTTCTACGACTGTGTATTTGTACGTTGTGTTTCTAAAATAAATGTAGATAGAGTAACCAAAGAATTTTCTCATGTTTAGTTTCACCTATCTAAAATGTCACTCAAAGAACTTATCCGACATGCATTCCCAGATGATTATACCGTTTCTCTCAAATCAGATATACATGTAAAGTCCCTTTCATAGTATTCGACAATGACCAAAATTAAAAGATTGCAAATTAGGGCTAGTGATTTCAAAAATGTTTTTAATAGCTGCAGAGTTCTCAGCGCCGTTCCCATGTTGGGACTGCATCAATACGATGGACTCCCCCTTATTAACAACCCTATAAGACCCACTTACAACAGTGTAGGCTATACATATCTGTACAGGGGTATACTTCTACGACTGTGTATTTGTACTATTAATATGAATCAGACCCTCTCATCAGTGACCCTTTTGTTGCCATGTGTTCAGAACAAATATTGGGGTCCATGCGAGGCAATTAGCGGGTTGATTACTGAATTTACCCTTGAGATTAATCACTGTATTGAGATTAATCACTGCATTGTGTAAAACAATACTTGAACAGGTCTAGTTTGATTGGAATGGAACTGCATTCCAACATGGTTGGTTTCGGGAGAAAGTTGACTTTGACTCAAAACACATCTGTACTTCAGAACTTTTACACTCTGCCCGTTGTGACAATGACAGAGCACTGTGGACATTTTCTGTGCGGACCACTCTCGTCACTACACCACATCATATAACCGAGTGCTGCCGATGGAGTTTTGATCACTTTCACGGATTTGGGCACTAATCGACCTTCACCCCAATTGATAAATTACAAATTCAGCAATTATTATAAAACTTTGATAAAAATGGCACGTGGCAAGTGGAACTTGGCACTTGGCCCGGGGAAAACCGTTTGGGTTGGCGCTTTATCAAAGAAATTGTGACATCAAATAAAATAGCTCAGAATGCCATTGGTAACGTTCACCGCAAATTTAAAAGTTTTATCACCAAATGTTGGGGAATACATATGTGCAGGGCGCGACGTTGAGAGGATGGAAACAGGGTCACCCTAATCTGCGTGCCACGTGCCAAAGTTCCACGTGCCAAATTTTATAATAATTGCTGAATTGTAATTTTTTGTCAAAATTAGGTGTTGGGGTGAAGGCAGACTATAACTCGGACTTGCATTCCAAGATGATTATACCATTTCTCTCAAATCAGAGATACATGTAAAGTCCCTTTCATAGTATTCGACAATGACCAAAATTAAAAGTTTGCAAATTAGGGCCAGTGATTTCAAAAATGTTTTTAATAGCTGCAGAGTTCACAGCGCCGTTCCCGTGTTGGGACTGCATCAATACGATGGACTCCCCCTTATTAACAACCCTATAAGACCCACTTACAACAGTGTAGGCTACACATATCTGTACAGGGGTATACTTCTACGACTGTGTATTTGTACTATTAATATGAATCAGACCCTCAGCTCTCATCAGTGACCCTTTTGTTGCCATGTGTTAAGAACAAAATAACCCCAGGTACGCTCCGTTAATCGCCTAACTAATGACTTAAATGGGATGAGATTAATCACTGTAACACGCATTGTGTAAAACAATACTTTGAACAGGTCTAGTTTGATTGGAATGGAACTGCATTCCAACATGGTTGGTTTGGGGAGAAAGTTGACTTTGACTCAAAACACATCTGTACTTTAGAACTTTTACATTCTGCCCATTGTGACAGCGACAGAGCATTGTGGACATTTTCTGTGTGGACTATACTCTCGTCACTACACCACATCATATAACCGAGTGCTGCTGATGGGGTTTTGATCACTTTCACGGATTTTGGCACTAATCGACCTTCACCCCAATTGATAAATTACAAATTCAGCAATTATTATAAAACTTTGATAAAAATGGCACGTGGAAAGTGGAACTTGGCACTTGGCCCGGGCAGGACAAGAAATTGAATATATTGTCGTGAAGGTTAGAAAAACCGTTTGAGTTGGCGCTTTATCAAAGAAATTGTGACATCAAATAAAATAGCTCAGAATGTCATTGGTAACGTTCACCGCAAATTTAAAAGTGTGAAATTAAATACACTGCAGCACTCACAAATACTGAGAATGAATGGGACGCCGAGCGTATTAAGGGGGCGGTAGCCATAAGGAAGCTCACTGCAAATGGCGAAAGAAAACAATTCATATTTTCTTCAAGCAAAAAGGTAGCATCGATTTCATGTATTTCTATGAAATTGCTAGTCTTGTTCTACACATCTGAATTGAAAACGATGTGCTTTCATCTTTCATTAATCAGCTAATTAAGCAAACAATTAGACCCCCCATTTGACGTTTTCGTCATAGATTTCTCGGCAACAAGGCGACTGGGACCTGGCGTTTTATCACCAAATGTTGGGGAATACATATGTGCAGGGCGCGACGTTGAGTTAATTTGCAAATTCTAATTCTTAGTAATGATAATTATGTAATTTGTGCCAAAAATTGGTCAAAAATGAACTTTTTGAATATCTCCCGAATCCTCTTGAATAGTGAAAAAATCTCAACGTTGCGCCCTGCGCACAAATAATATACTGCTACCAAATGAAANTACCGCCCCCCTAATTCTATCATACCCTTATTTTATTATGGCGGGAAAATAAGTAGGAGCAATACGATGTACTCCGGCGTCAGAACATGAAGAATACGGAGGTTTAGAAATCAAACGATAAACGTAAACTTTACGAGAACATTATTTTTCATACTACACGTTAACCAGATTTTATATTTAACCATATTTTATATTTTATATTTTCGATACAAAAATTACGTTGTCGTTAACGTTTACATTTATCGTTTGATTTCTAAACCTCCCTATTAAAAAACCTTACAATAATTTGATACTTACATGAATAGACCCACTGCAGCGACCCGGGCGGACCTCCACTACTTTTTTATGGGCGGCACCACTGACATTGAGAATCTTATCCCCGTTCTGCAGGACAAAGACGGATCCGTCCTCCTCAGCATTGTCCCAAGTCATGATTGAATTATATAGTAAATATTGACGAGTTGTAGAATGCAAAGGTGTACCAACGAATGATGGTGGTGAAGATTTCACTCTCTTTTTATACACTGGGGTTTTGACACTCAGCCTCAGTTGTAGACATTGAGAATCTTATCCCCGTTCTGCAGGACAAAGACGGATCCGTTCTCCTCAGCAATGTCCCAAGTCATGATTGAATTATATAGTAAATGGACGAGTTGTAGAATATGGAAGTGTACCAACGAATGATGGTGGTGAAGATTTCACTCTCTTTTTATACACTGGGGTTTTGACACTCAGTCTCAGTTGTTGACAGTTTTACTACAAGATGACTACATGAGTGACTCTCAATTATCACCACCAAGCCATGAGTACCTCAAATACGCAGTTTGTGCGAATTGGAGGTAGTACCCAAACTGCGAATTTGAGGTACATGTACATTTGACAGATTCCATAAACAGCGATTTTGAGGTACATGTACTTAATAGACTGACAACTAAAACATTAATTAATCAATAGCGTCGTAATTAAGCTAGACGCAAGGGCCCAACGCGCCGCGTAGCGGCCAACAGCGAAGCTAGCCAAAGACTTGTCACGGGTCAATCAATAGAACTGGACTCATAGGAAATATGCACCTAATGTTCAGATGGAATATACCGGACGGTTGGTTCACGTTTTTAGTGACTGTGAACGTAGATGGGTACAGTATGTATAGCGATATGCTGACAGATTTGCTGGGGACTTGCTCTGTGGATGTTGTAAAATGCGATTTTTGGAAGATTATTCTGATTTGCAACGTCATTTTTAATTAACATAAAAATATGTTGAGTAGCTGGGATAGGTTTATAAACATTTATTGAGCAGCCACCGTCATGACGTGGCCGGCTGGCGCGTCGGTAGAGCGTCCGGCTCTGAATCCGGGGCGCCGGGTTCTAGCCTTGCGATAGGAATTTTTATTTTTTTCACGTGTCAGTTTCTCTGTTTATTTTTTTGCTGAAAACGTTTTTTCGCAGGATGAATATCTCCCCAGCCCCACAAATCTGCATTTGCTAATAAATACTTATAACCACAGATCCCTGTCAGCTGCCCTGCATTCAGAGACACTTTTCACTAAAGTCTCTCTGAATGCAGGGCAGCTGACTACCATCCACATTCCCCTCCCAGTCACCAAAAATATCAACACCACAACTAACGTTCAAGACTACTGGATGGCTAAAATCTAGAACTGACCAAACTGATAAAAACACGGCTAATTGCTGTGCTCACTCCATCCCCAAACAATTGAATGTCAACAAATGTAGTAACGTTCAGATGACCAATTGGTGGGTGTTCACTTCATCAAGCATGCATGGATTTTAAATTTTGGTGATGGGGAATGAAACTTGTGTTCCAATATTCAAAATAGGCAAGCGTTTAATGCAGGCCCATCAGGTTCCTGGGGAACGAGGATAACGGGCCAGATATTTATATTGAATTTTCGATACAAAAATAACGTTGTCGTTAACGTTTACATTTATCGTTTGATTTCTAAACCTCCCTATTAAAAACCTTACAAGAATTTGATACTTACATGAATAGACCCACTGCAGCGACCCGGCCGGACCTCCACTACTTTTTTATGGGTGGCACCACTGACATTGAGAATCTTATCCCCGTTCTGCAGGACAAAGACGGATCCGTCCTCCTCAGCAATGTCCCAAGTCATGATTGAATATGATATTAGTAAATTGACGACTTGTAGAATGCAAAGGTGTACCAACGAATGATGGTGGTGAAGATTTCACTCTCTTTTTATACACTGGGGTTTTGACACTCCACCTCAGTTGTTGACAGTTTTACCACAAGATTCTCCACATGAGTGACTCTCAATTATCACCACCAAGCCATGAGTACCTCAAATTTGCAGTTTGTGCGAATTGGAGGTACCCAAACTGCGAATTTGAGGTACATTTGACAGATTCCATAAACAGCGATTTTGAGGTACTTAATAGACTGACAACTAAAACATTAATTAATCAATAGCGTCGTAATTAAGCTAGATCGCTAAAATCTAGAACTGACCAAACTGATAAAAACACGGCTAATTGCTCACTCCATCCCCAAACAATTCAATGTCAACAAATGTAGTAACGTTCAGATGACCAATTGGTGGGTGTTCACTTCATCAAGCATGCATGGATTTTAAATTTTGGTGATGGGGGAATGAAACTTGTGTTCCAATATTCAAAATAGGCAAGCGTTTAATGCAGGCCCATCGGGTTCCTGGGGAACGAGGATAACGGGCCAGATGGAAAACAATCCATCAGAACTCCTCCAAGATCAGATATATAAAACTTTGAAAAACCCGGTAAATATTGGTGACTTATTCCCGGTGAATCTCAAACGAGACCGGTCATAGATTTAAAGATAATGTATCATGACTTCATTGTTTACATTCAATGTTTGTAAAAATGAAGAAATTCGAAAACACCTTTTTCATGATCAACTGAGTATTATTGAGACTAGCTTTCGACCCCTACTAGGTCTTCATCAGGTCATGAGACCTGATGAAGACCTAGTAGGGGTCGAAAGCTAGTCTCAATAATACTCAGTTGATCATGAAAAAGGTGTTTTCGAAATTCTTCATTTTTATATCATTGCTGATCAACACGGCACCCATCAATACGTATTCAATGTTTGTAAACATGGATGTTTTCATCATGCTATTTGGACCTTTTGGGACATGCCAACACACCAAATTGAATACTTCTGGTGTCAAAAGTATTTTTAGAGGGGCACGCCACCAACATATTACTCATAAGACAATAAAATACTGGACATAAACAAACAAAATATAAATAAACAATGATTTTCCTGGCCCGCGAAAATACCCGTGATACATTATCTTTAATTTTCATCAGGTTCAATGAGGGGTTTAAGATAATGTATCGCGGGTATTTTCGCGGGCCACGAAAATCATTGTTTATTTACATTTTGTTTGTTTGTATCTCGCCTTTCTACGTCTCTTCAGTAATGTATTGGCGGCATGCCCCTCCAGAAATTCTTTTGATATCGAATGTGTTCAATTTGGTGCGTTGGCATGTCCCAAAAGTCCAAAATAACATAATGTAAACATCAATGTTTACAAACATTGAATGTAAACAATGAAGTCGTGATGCATTATCTTTAATGCAACCCCAAAGATAGTGGTGGAAAATTGCCTAGGTGTGGAGTGAATCTCATTTCCTGACGACTTTAATTGAAACGATATTCGTTGTATCCTTCTCCACCGCGATTACTAGTAATAGGCCTAATCATGGAGCTCCATGGCCTAATTAATTGCAAACAGATAAAAGCATCAACAGAAAACCACCATGTTGATATCACTGGTCGCGAGACACGTGATAATGAGAGCAACACCATTTTTTCGCCGGTGTAACATCTGCCAGTGTTCCCCATCTGTGAGTGTTCCCCTCCTATTGTCTGACGGAATAAGCGGCGAGTTGACAATAGAGGACACAGACAGAAACATGTCGATCTATCTGCCAGCGTTTCCCACAAAAAGGGGACACACTCACCCACAGAAACACTGGCAGACACAACACTGGCATGCAGTTACGCGTGGAGGAATTTTGCTGACAATATAATTTTACTGAAACTATTAATCGAAGCTGGCCTATAGGTGTGATAGGAGAAGTTGTCATTGCTTTCTCGCCCTGGGAGAGGAGATGTGTAATGGCTTTTATACCATGCCAGCGGGAGGTCTTTAGGGCTGCCAATTCACAATCTAGACGTCAGTGAGACCAAAATGAAATTGAAAGCAGCGTTCACGACGTCCGGATGGCAACAGGGAGGTTGAGATCAGCGAATTATCACGGATGCTACTTATATGGATAGAATTCTGTACAACGAGGACAAATTTCGTGATAAGTCGCTGATCTCAACCTCCCCATTATCTCGCACCTTACTCATTTGTCATCGGGGTTCAGGATTAAGAAATGTCTTTTCTTTTATTGAGATCGGCATTGTGGTACATGTACATCAAACAATGGGTGTTGGCGCTGTTGCGAAACTTCAAACTGAGAGACATCTTAACTTTAAACCAAATCCTGACGCACATGTTCATCCAATCTTCTAAATCAGCCTAATATGGACTTATTTGTATCTATTTCCTCAGACTGCATCAGCCATGAACGATTGAGTGTATTCAAAATTCATAATAACTGGATAAAATCGTTGTTCGTGTGCCGGGGACATAATGCTATCTTCTACATGTTGGCTGTGTGCCTTGCTAGGATGCATTAAAGTGAAAGTCTGCGTTATCGAGTTGGCTATTAGGGAGTTTAAGAAATCAAGCGATAAACGTTAACTTTACAGCGTTATTTTTTGTACCAAAAACGCAATATATAATCTGGTGAATTCGCAGCATCAAAAATAAGGTGGTCGTAAAGTTAATAATTATCCTTTGATTTCTAAACCTCCCTATTTTGTCTCTCCAATAAATGACTCCGCAATAACTGATGCCACAATCGTCCACAGGAAAAATGCTTTCAAAATGCACAACGTAAACTGTGCGGCAAAACGTAAGGTTGCAGAACCTCTCTATTGTAGTTCCTTCCGTTTCTGATCTTTTGTCTGGCTACATCTATTCGACGAATACTTGTAGCCATCGGAAGTTTCCGTCACAGGCCTGGCGACATCTATTCGACGAATAGATGTAGCCCTCGGTAGTTTCCGTCACTGACGACGGTACAATAATCCGGCAAACAATTGGCGGCCTGATTGTGCGTGTGTTTAATTGCGCACGTGGCCGATTAAGAACAACGGCATATTGATACAATTGTTTGTTCAGGAATAATTGCAGGATTTGCTACACCGGTGATTTTCTAAAACATGAAGGGCTCCATTGTACTGGGAGATTTTCTCCCAGGGCTCCCGTGTTGTCAGTAAAGATTTTACTACTGTCGGTGCGACAGGAGCCTATTCAGTGTGGCAGAATGTAACGGCTCCACTACACAGTGAACACTTCTCATGGGGCTACATGTAGCAAGTACTGTAATAAATTTAGAGTTTTTTTGACTATCACCCACATAATAATTATCACTTCAAATAATAACGTGTTCATGGAATAACATTACACCATGGAATAAGCTGTTTTCTCTGTCAGCTTCCTTGGGAGCCGGAGTTGAATGTGCGGCAGGCATAACTCTATTGTGACTTAATTTGCATAAAGGGTCCAAATCATCTAATAATAGATTTCCTGCAGGCTTTGCACTCAAATACCGTGGAATAAGCTTAAACTTAGTATAGTTATACACAGAATTGTTAAACTTTGTTTTATACATACCGAATTTTCTAAACCGGGGAGAGAGGAATAACAATTCTTAGAATAGGCTAAACCAGGGTATAGTTACCTCCTCCTTTATGCATACGGGCCCTTTATGCAAATTAAGTCACAATAGAGTTATACCTGCCAAACAGTCAACACATGCTTCCAAAGAGGCCGACAGAGAAAACAGCTTATTCCACGGTTTAATGTTATTCCATGGTATTGGAGTCTTTTCTCGCAATCGGACTGGTTTCATAAAATACAGTCAACGCATGTCATGTTGGTGATCCTGATCAGGGCTCGGTTTTTCGAAAGTCCCACTATCTCTATCATGGCATTAGGTCTTCTTGGCATTATCTCCTTCAAGCACTAATGCAAAATCATCGCCACGTTAGGGTTATAGTAGTTTTGAACAACCACGCCAATGGTTGCAATTATTTCAGTCATTTGGAGTCAGCAGCCCTTCAACAGAAGACAATTTGATGATGCACAGTCCTTCATTCTGCCTTATTCTACTCCTTAAACATACCCCTTGGTAGGTTTAAGTTACACCAGCAAATCTGGCATATTAACACCACAGAATAAGCTATTCCATCTTTATGCATTCGACCGCCTATTCCATGAATAGCGCTATTCCACAGTTTTGCTTAAACCACCGTTATGAATACCGATGGTGGTACAACCGTGAAGTTATACCTGGAATAAGCTATACCTCCCCTATTCCACCTTTATGCATACGGGCCCATGAGTATGTGATGCGTTACCGTAATAATCGTCATGTTCAGTTTCTACTTGTTTATAGACCTCCTGATAAATCGATCCCTCACTTCCTTGATGAAATCCAGGACCATCTGTCCACCGTGACAATGTCTGCAGCTGCTACAGTCTTTGCTGGTGATTTCAACATCCGCATGGATGACATTTCGGACCCCAATGTTCGACGATTCAATGAAATTATTAGCAGCTTTGACCTTGTTCAACTGGTGGACAAACCAACACATAGAAAGGGACACATTTTGGACCTTTTTGCTCTGTGAAGTCCAGATCACATTGGGGCATGGACGGGCAGGAAAGAACGGAAAGGACACTCAGGTTCCCCAATTGCAATTGCAATGTTTTATTGAAGGAATAGAGCTTATATAGGAAAAATCAGTCAGGTGACCAGTTATTACAAGGGTTTTCAAGTATACAGCAGGTTTATTGGAAATCAGGTCAGCAAGTAGGCTACCAAGAAATTTTTAAAGTTATTGAACCAGAATATTACAGTTACATGACATGAATCAGTGAACCAGAGTAAAGAAATCAGACATGGTCATATTTCAATGTCTATCACCAAGTAGGCCTATACTGAATGGTTCTACTACATGTTCTGCCACGATCCGTGATTGACAGTTCACGTTTGGGTACTGACTCTCCTAATGCTACTCTAAATCTTGACGTATTTGAATCAACAATATCTCATCACTATTTAGTATCACTTGATCTCCCAACCAGCATTGATAACTCTTGTAAGAAACCATCCAAAGTGATGGCTCGTAACATCAGGGGCATTGACCGCATTGTGTTTCACAGGTCGGCGCTAGGCGGCGTTATGGACGCACCAACCTGTGTCCGCACGAGCCGCATCACGCCGAATTTGGCGTAAAAAGTAATACGCGGACACATCACCGCCTCAACTCGGTAATCACGTGATCAACTACGCCACGAAAGTAAATCCTAAGAAAAATAGCGATATGAGGCTTATTTCTTGCAGACTTTGCCAATAATTGACGGATTTGTCATTTCTGATGAGAAATTGTCACAGACATGACATTGTTGAGAAGAAAAGGATGCTATTTGGGTTTTCACCTCGGCAGCTAACTGTCAGTGTGCTGTAACGTAGTGTAAACGTAGTGACGACGCACCAACTAGCTGCCAGTGGCTAACATGACATGTACAGCATATCTCACACAAAAAAGGCCTATGTATGTCATAATCATGACGGATAATGCGATGCCCACACACGGAGACATCCTAGGTAGGCCTATTTGACGAGATTTTGCAATTTATAAACCCGAAGCGAGGAATTCCCGCCATCTTGAAAATGCAACAAGTAGTCCCAAAATTTCCCATGACGCGTTGCGCGCGCGGTGACAGGTCAGTGCGAGGTAGGAGCGCTACCTGTCGTGACAATGGCATTGACCGTGGTGAGTTTACGTCCGATGTGCTCCTCTCGGCCGGAGGGCATGAACAAGATGGAGTTAACACTGCATTCAAAACCCTGCACAGCTCTCTTGTCTCTGCTCTAGACCAACATGCACCTGCCAAGCTGGTTCAACCAAGAACCCGACAGTCGCAGGCATGGATGTCAAAAGAGGTCCTAGCGGCCCGGGCGTTGCGGAGACGCTGTGAGGCTCACTGGCGGTCATCCGGCCTGGAGGTGCATAAGGAGGTTTATGCTCATCAGGTCAAAGCCACATCTGCCGCAATAAAAAATGACAAACGTGCTTATTTCACCTCCAATTTGTCCAACGCGAAGAATTCCCAGCGGGAACTCTTCACTACCTTCTCCAAATTGACAGCTGACCGACCAACGGCTGCCCTTTTGGGGGAAAAGGATTCTGATTTGCCAAACAAATTTGCCAACTTTTTTGATCAGAAAATTGTTAGGATTCGGAGTGAACTGGATGGAGCTTTTCCAACTTGTGATCAGAAATGTGACGGATCTTCTATCAAATCACTTATCTCCGAGTTCGAGCCCACCACACTTGCCGAACTCAAGACTATTATTCGCAACACGCCTATTAAGACATCTTCCTTGGATCCTATTCCAGCATCGCTACTCAAAGATATTCTCCCTAATATCCTTCCTCATTTAGTTCATTTAATCAATGAGTCCCTCAAAACCGGAGTGTTTCCCGACCACATGAAACTTGCTGTGGTAACTCCTATTATCAAGAAACAGGGTGCCGACATATCTGATCTCAAGAACTACAGGCCCGTCTCGAATTAACACATTTTTCTAAACTCCTTGAACGAGTTGTTGCTGCTCGCCTTCATAAACATTTGGCGAAGCACAATCTTTACACCCCCAATCAATCGGCATATCGCCCAGGCCACACACACAGAAAAATATTCATCTCCACTTGAGATAAGTGCTGTATTGAAGCCCTTTGAAACACAAATATGTTGTATTTGAGATAATAATATCTCGAATCGAGAAAGCATCTGTCTAGTGGCAAAACCTGATATATTTGTGACTCTACCTGAGACAAATAGCGTGTTAAGCCTCCCGATACGCAACGTATCTCACGCTTGAGATATCAATAACATCGAATCGAGATATTGGTCATCCGATATAAACTAGATCAGTGCGGGCCACCAGTTGGGCCTGACGAGATAACAGTGTTGCAATTTGCAAAAAAATATTAAAGAAACGCTGACTTACCAAAGCAAACACATAAGAATATTGATATAAACTATTGTTTGAAATCTGAGATACAAATTATAGGTTGTGAATGTTTCCCTTTTAGAATTATAAAGACAATAATTGTACAGCGTCGGTTTTCTCTCAACCAATACCATGCAAAAGATTCTGTGCTGTGCATTGGTCTGTAGACCCTATCAAACTGAACTCTACACAGCTTCTCGGCCTATTGGCTAAGTTGAATTTTAAGAGTTGCGGTCTTTTTGCATTGCGACAGTTAAGCAATCAAGGCCAAATAACTCTACTAAGGGTTGTTGCAACCATGTGGTTGGTTACAAACAACTCAACAGGTGGGTTGAAAGATCCAACAATTGGGGTTGATAAAGAACTCAACTGTCGGGTTGATACAAACAATCCATAAGTTCATATCAAAATGAACGTCATCTCATCTATCTCCAGAGAAGAGCACAAAATATCATCCAGAATATTTGACTGGGGACAGTCGAAATGAACCTCGTTTCAACTGAACACATTTCAGTCTCAAATAGAGACCATTGTTAACTCATATCGAGACGGCCGTCATCTCAGCTGACAGATTTGACTTGAGACAGTCCTATCTCAACATGAAAGAACATAAGTTATTCGTACTGAGATTCAAAGATCTCAACTTGCGATACAAAAGTAACTTCTTTTACGGACAAGCGTTCAAGACATTTTTATCTCAAGCTGAGATGAATATTTTTCTGTGTGCAGTGCGGAGACGGCACTAACCTCAATTATTGCGGACAACATTCTACGCAGCTTGGATCAAAGGGATGGTGTGGTCATGGTCCTCTTAGATTTGTCAGCTGCTTTTGACACAATGACCACACCATCCTCCTACAGCCAGGGTTCCCACCCTTTTCATCTCAAAAAATTCCCTACCTTTTCCCTACCAATTTCCGCGGGCTTTTTCCCCAAGATTTAGTGTCTGAACGTTCTAAAACCTGATTGCACATGCTGACGGTCATTGATGTGGTTACTAACTAGTCGCACGGGAGGATGATGTCCTCCATGTCCATCTGGATTGGAACTCCATAATTTCAGAAAATCGAGCCAACGGCATCAGTTACACTCATTCTGAATGGTTTAAATGGCAGGTCACTAAAATTCCCTACCTTTTCCAGCTTTTGATGGTGATGAACTAATTTTCCCTACTTTTTCCCTACTGGGAAAAGTTTTAACAATTTTCCCTACTTTTTCCAGATTTCCCTACTGCGTGGGAACCCTGTACAGCGATTGAGAGACGTGTTCGGGATTGATGGCACTGCACTACCCTGGTTTCATTCCTATCTTTCTGGTCGTTCATTCAGGGTTAAGGTTGGGGAGGGTTTATCCGACATTCATGATTTGAGTTTCGGGGTTCCTCTGGGCAGTGTCCTTGGGCCGCTGTTGTTTTCATGTTATACCCAGCCGCTGGCTGACATCATGCGTCGACATGGTTTGAATTCCCACCTATACGCCGACGATACTCAGAACTGGCAAGCTTTTCAGATTACGCCCACGTCGTCACTACCCCTTGTAATGACGCAGGTGGAGGCATGCTTGAGCGCGGTTCGCCAGTGGATGGGTGATTACAAATTGAGGTTAAATGACCTGAAGACGGAGTTTCTGTTACTCATATCTCCCCCTCAGGACCACATGCGGCCCTTGGACACTGTCCTACACTTGGGCAATGCTGAAATTGTGCCATCTTTAAAATGTCGCAATCTGGGTTTTATTTTTGACAATACGATGTCGCTGCATGATCAGATATCTGCTGTAGTCTCTGCAGGTTATTACCATCTACGTAAAATTGCAGCAGTGAAAAAATATCTTCCTGCTGACTTACTTATTACCTTAACTCACGCATTTATTTCCTCTCGTCTTGATTTCTGCAACTCTCTATATGTAGGCCTGCCAGAGTACGAACTAAATAGACTTCAGAAATTACAAAACCAAGCCGCCCGGCTGGTGACTAACACAAAAAGGAGAGACCATATTACACTTGTCCTCCAAAAACTTCACTGGCTACCAGTTTGGGCCAGAATACAATTCAAAATCCTCACTTTTGCTTTCAGAGCCGTGCATGGCGATGGCCCTTCCTATCTTCGGCTGTCTCTTCTCTGCGCCCCAAGAACAACCAGGGCAGGTGCTGCTCCACGGCTAGCACCCTGCACGGCCAGGAAGAGGACGGCCGGAGATAGAGCCTACAGTGTCGTCGCTCCACGGCTCTGGAACGAACTTCTGCAGATATCCGGTCATGCAACTCCATCGACACTTTTAAGAAGCATCTCAAGACACATCTTTTTAGGTTATCATTTAATGTTTTATGAATTATTCTCAAGCCTGCACCCATATGTTTTATAATTTTATGTTCTTATCCCTGTACAGCGCCGCTGACAATTAATTTTTAAGCGGCGCTATATTATTCGTTTTATTATTATTATTATTATTATTATTATTAGCATCTAACCATGAAAAATTACGTTCTCGCTCGGAAAGTTAGGTTCGTTCCTCCAATCAACTTGACAACTTCATTAGAGTTTGCGTATTACCATATAGGCAAAGGGTACATAATTCACGGGAACCTTAAAAGGATGTTCGTGTGGATCCACGTTTATACTTACTGTGCACGTGTGCACGCATTTACGATCAAGTATCATTCTAAAATATTTCATAGAGGTCTTATGACTGTTGTTGAAAATTATTACGAACATTTCCTGGTCTGTGTTTATCTCCACACCGACCGGTTGATGTTGTACAATTTTGTGAGCGGGAAATATTACACAAGAACAGGTTTGCCACGAAGTGATAGGTGCAAAATATCGTGTGACCCATCGAATTTGTGCATATATATATGGGTTAATAAAGTTCTTAGTTTCTGTCGAAACCCTACGAAATCATCAGGCCGCCCATCAGTTTGTGTGATTGTATACGACTTGGCCACTGAAGAAGAAAAAGAAATATTTCATTTAACAAACTCCACATCAATTTTTGAGTCTGGGTTGGGAATAAAACGTTTTTATTGTTATTTCGTTTCTGGTACAGATGTAATTTGTGCATTTTTTCCAAACGTATGGCAACAGAAAATCATAATTGCTACTTATCATCGGTCGAGGAAAGGTTATGGAAAGGTAGTGAAGGTCGCGATATCTTGTCCCTATCCCTATTCCTCAATATTGTATGTCGTCGTAGGACAAACACTGCATGACAGTCTATATTTCCAAATTCAACTCTTTGGCGAAACAGTCATGTTACTCAACATTACAGTTGCATGCCAAAAAAAGACAGGACTTGTCCCAGAAATACCAACGGTCGATAAAGTAACTTTCCATCCAGGCCTTGATTCACATCGTGAGTGGAAAGTTAATATTGCAAAGTGTCGAAACATCGTGTGTTTTATAAAGCAGAATCAGCAGGGAAAGAAAAATATACGTTTATATGTAGTTCATTGGTACAAACCCCGGGTGTGGTGAACAATGGCATTCAGGAAACGACGCTTTGTAAGATATTTGATTTCCATCCTATGCGCAATCTCAACATTTTAATACGTATACCGTTTTGCTGAATCAAAACATATATGATGTATTCTTTCTCCTATAGTCACAGAGTCGTACGTTGGTGTATTCAAAAGTACAACACGTAGTGTTTGAACCATGGCTTGAGTCAGAAAGTAAAGATATGTGGTTCTATGACGACGACGCTGGACTTCTCATAAAACTTATAAGACCGCTAGCAACACCTATCAACAGAGTCCTGGTCTTCAAAATTAATTTACTGGAAAAGGTCCTTACAATGATATATAATTACTCCTACAAAGAGGAGGGAACACTTAGTCCCCACACAACAATGTTTAAACACAATTATTTGATATTCAATCCATTTATTCACAAACGAGGATATCCTATCGACAACCTTTTGTATGACATACGTAAAGGAAATTTCTCTGGGAAAATTAGACAACCTGGTAACGATCCTTGCAGCAGGTGGGCCAACGTGGTTGTCGGCACTTGTCCTCCGTTCCTTCAAGGTGGGGTAGCTGCAACATGCTGTCTAACAAGGTACATGAAAGTTCTTAGCCAGTGTTACAGTTATAATCTTGTATACAATGAGCCACAGCTATTCATTTGGTTAGACAATGGGATTTCTTTTGAAATGCAAGTAGAAACTCAATTTGTCGTCTCATTAAAAGGCGATCTGATACTCTTCGAAAGGAACAGAACTCCCATTCGATTACGATTGATACGACGTTTGGGGAACAGACTCGAGTTGATAAAGGAAGAAACGATAAAAATGACTCCAAGGATCCGTAGGATATTCTGGAAATGGAACCCGAACATGCAAATTCTCCTGTTTATTGGTTACATAAGTTATTCTGCACCTTCGCTCGTGCGGATTGTAAAGATTCTGTGCACGTCGAGACAGGCTATCGACCAAAATGAAAACTCATCGCCTTTTCAGGAAATACGCCTAACATTACCTCGTGACTATCGTTTTGGATGGAATTCGTGTAAAAATCTTCGGGTTGGTGTCGACTGGTCACTATTTATCATCAAGAATAAGACATCTTCGCAAGATGGAAAAGCTTACGAACATGCAGTACACTTATTTCAACTCAAAAATGGAAAACATGTGTATTGAATTCAGAAATTGCTTACGTCCTCCGACGTTAGTGTCGTGTAAAATGTACTGTACTCTATTTGAAAGCATTAGAACACTGCCTGCAGTTTTTTTTCATTGCGTGCTGAAAAGTAGGTCGTGATTCATTGAAGTACGTATCGGGCAAGCATTTTGGAGACCATCGTGAGGCTATGAGACCTTTATCTGTGCACAGTCCTAACGTTTGAAAATTCAGTAGCTTTATACCCCTAATTGAGATTCTTAAAATCGTTCATTGGAATCCCATTGCAATACTTACACAGACTTGTATTACAAATTGAAAGGTGTCTATATACAGCTAACTTTTTTCTCGCCGGTTTTAGACCCTATAAATGTATTACCAATAGATAGAAATATGGCACTTCTCAGTCAGTTAGGCCTGTTTAGAATATGAGATAATTAGTATTTGTTATAAAAATGGCATTTTCAGTGATTTTGATGGATTTGGGGCAAAATTTGACATATACGTCATTTCTATGTTACAGCGATATCATATAATGTTTAAAATATAGCTATTTGCCTGAGAGGTGCCATGTTTCTATCTATTGGTAATACATTTATAGGGTCTAAAACCGGCGAGAAAAAAGTTAGCTGTACATAGACACCTCAATTTGTAATACAAGTCTGTGTAAGTATTGCAATGGGATTCCAATGAACAATTTTAAGAATCTTAATTAGGGGTAAAAAGCTACTGAATTGAAATGTCCATCACATGATTTCAGACACCTCAGACATCAGACTGATCAAAAATCCATGTTGGATCTGGTCACGGAATTGGTAGTCAAACTGAAAAATTTGGGGTCTGGCTCACGGACTATTAAGGGTAAGTTTTACACTTTTAACTTAAGGACATTTTATGCATATGGCCCCAGGCCCTTGCTCCCCTCCTTGCCAAGTTACATGGTAGAGTGCATGTACCTTTACATAATATCTATACAATATAAGGGAAAGTGCGATTCTTTGTCCGCTATGCACGGAAAACCGGTGGTATTTAGTGCATAACGGTCATGTTCAGCGGATAGGGTATCACTCATAGATGGTTTGTCACAAAAAATAAGTGCAACTTTTGGCCTGCAAAGTGTGGTTTTAAGGCATTTTTCTTTATGGGAACTTCCCAAGTTTATTTAAAGCTGAAGGGGAATTCCAGTGACCTACTTATTATAAACAGTGGCTGATAAGCAGATACACGCCGGGTAGGACTCATGTGAGCCTACTGGGGTATACCATGAATCCGGGTCATCTTGGCTTCAACAAATAGCATCGTATTTAGTCATTCATTATCAGTTGCCACACTAGGCCTACCGTTCCCGTGAATCTGAACCCAGGACCGGATCCAGGATTGACAGAAAGGGGTGTAGCTCGACGGAGGGGTGCGCACCCATTTGATAATATTAAGGGCTTTCAGATGCATTTTCCTGGCATCTCAGAGCAAAATACTCGAATTTTTATGTGATATAAATTTCTCTTGCAAAAAAATCATTGCTCTGCAGGGCAAATATCTGGGGGAAAATGTCCTATAACCGGCACCACCCCTACCCATCCGGGGGCCGTTCACCGGTCATTTGTGTGGTCCATACCGTGATTGTTTTCCGCTGAAAAACTACATGTACTAAAAGCCATAATAGTCATAAAAATTCACTACTGTGAGGCTTTCAGGATTTTCTGCCTTAGCAAGGACCAGGGACATAGGCAAAAAAACAACTTTAAGCATACAAATCCCACGGATTCCCTTAGGCCTCAAATAAATTGGGAATCTTAGTTTAAGGGAGATGCAGAAAGCCACTTTGGAATAGCCTCGAACTCACCCTTAACTTTCAGGGCCATATTCATAAAGGGTACAAATTCTGCATTACACAGGTTAAAGGCCTAGAAAATCATTATAATCACACGCGTACACCTTTCCTGCTTCTAAGCCGAATAGGACAAAGGAAAAAGTAGACGATCAGGCAGGCTTGTCTAGAATTTGTCCAAATATCTTTTGTCCTCCCGCACTATTAGACGCAGGAAAGTTAGACACGTGTGGTCTTCTTGTGGGTAAATGCCAGAGATCAGGCAGCATGCAGAAGGTAGAACAATAGTTTTCTAGGCCTTTAACCTGTGTAATGCAGAATTGTACCGGTACGCTTATTAGGCCAAACACCCTTTATGAATATGGCCCTTCTTCACAGTTGTGGCAGGCCCAGGTTGGAATATGTTATCCATGCTGTTTTTAATGCATGGTGGTCTCTTTGGCATGCTAGTCTATCTGCTAAGCCAGGGTAGGACAACGTTGAACTGTGCCATGTATTAGTCCACGTCCTTATGTCGTTCTGCGGAAACATCGTGTTAGAGCAAACCTGAACCCAGGTTTAGGACCCTTGGCGACCCAGCTTTCAGAGAAGTCATGTTGCCAAAATGTCTTTTGCCCGCAAACGCCGCTAGGGCGTTTTGAATTTTGGGAACTGGCTT
>NMRB01001919.1:118117-136353 GCA_002633025.1 Notospermus geniculatus | reverse complement strand
GGCAGGAGAATAGGCTTAATCTATTGTTGTTATTCCCAACACAATAGATTTGGAGGGCCCTAAGAGCAGGTAGACTAAAGTGTGCTCCATGAATATGGTCCAGGGCCCATATTCATAAAAGCACTTAAGTCAAAGTATGATACTAATCTTTTGTGTTGAACAAAGGATAAGTGTCACACTTAGACTTAAGTAGTTTTATGAATATGGGTCCAGATCTTTTTGGCAATACTGAGTTCATTACCAATGTCACACAAGTCAGATTTTCTCCAACTTGTAAGTCTAAGTCGGATAAAAATATGATTTACACGTAAGTCTGAGAAAATCCGACTTGCGCGTAGATGTCTAAGGCGGATTTTCTCTAAGCCGGACAAAATTTGCTGGCCCATTTGCATCCGACTTATGCGATGTTTACTGTATTTTTGGGTATGGCCATGTCCTAATGTTTCTGTCCACCAGCGTACACAAGATTTTAGGTTTTTTTAGCCTTGCTGTGCATGCCAAGAACAAGGTCAAGAATATCCCACAGGGTTCCTGCAGCTCCGTGTCAAGAAAATTTAAGACCTTTTTAAGACTTTTTCAAGAATTTTATTGGAAAATTAATACCAGTACCATGTACATGTATGTGGTTAGGCAATGGGCTGGTCACCGCAATCGATGATAGTAGCCTGCAACAACAACACCCTGAGAAAAATAACGAATATGCAATAGAAATCAGGTTTCTTTTAGGTGAAAGACATTGCTTCCTACCAGATTCGAACCCACGGACCCTTGCATGAGGCGTCCAAATCCCCATCTTAAGATGGTTCAATGGCCTATTAAACGAGGCGTCCATCAGTACCCTGCAAGTAGTCCAAACAATCTCCGACCCAAACAGTTTTATATTATGCGAGGGGTCACAAACAAGGAGATAAGTAAACAATAAATAGAAAAATAACCAAGTTTTAAAAACTCACAACATTCTGAAAATGAAGTTTAAGACTTTTTAAGATCTCAAGAGCAAAACTGTGAAATTCAAGACTGTTGAAGGCCTTGAAAATGCTTTTCCATATTTAAGACTTTTTAAGGATGCACCGAGAACCCTGAATTCCCAGATGAAGGATGCATGCACCCACGTCTTCATGACCAAGCCTGCCTTTTATGTCCGCTTGGATTATACAGGGTGAGTCAAAAAATGTTCCTCCAACTTTCTTGGCCTGCCATACAAAGTTTATGACAGGTACTGAAACATAAATGTGCCATCCTTTTCCTATGGATGTTTACTAAGTCCTGTGAAAAAATCATCCATGTGTGACCACACATACGGTCACCAGAGCCCATTGTTCGACGGCGACCAGAAATGCAAGTTACACAATGTCAAAGCCTGATGTTTGTGGTCAGTGGGCCTTTTCCCTGATCAATTATGGGGAAGTCACTGATTAAAACGTGTTGAACACCTCAGCTTCAATAAAAATATTGATTTTGTCAAGTAATTTCTTTCTTGTTAGTCATTTGACTTGTGCATAACATGGAGTATGGTACTGTAAACCGTGATATTTTCGCGGAGCTAAATGTTCGCTATTTTGGTGATCTACGAATTCGCGAAGAATAAATATTCGCGATTGGAACCCTTCAGCTTCAAAAGAATAATAAGAAGAGTAATTTTCGCGCGATTTATGTTCGTGTTTTGACCCTTGAACGCGAAAATCGCGAAAATAAAACGCACGCGAAAATTTCACGGTTTACAGTAGTCAGAAAGCCCTACATTGTGCATCTTGTCCAAACAAGGCTATCGACTCCGTATCAACTCCGTCTTTAGCCTTGTCCGAATCATGTCATCTTTTCCGTTAATGCATAAATTATTAATGAACCTGGCCCCTACTTGACCCCGCCTCCGAGCCAATCAGAACTCGCAAAACAAATCACCGTTGGACACTTTCTTTGCTCTTCACCCTCGCATTTGTAACACGGATTTTGATTGGCACGTCGATTTTCCTTCGCGCCCCGATGATTGGCTGCGGCTCTCACCCCTCAGAAACGGGAAATGTGGTGGATTCGAACCAGGCTAGATGGCCGTCAGGCCAGATAGACTGGTGAGAACCAGATGACATTGTGTAACTTGCATTTCTGGTCACCGTTGAACAATGGGCTCGGGTGACCGTATATGTGGTCACACATGGATGATTTCTTCACACTACTTAGTAAACATCCATAGGAAAAGGATGGATAAGAAATAGAAACGGGTTTCTAAGGTGAAAGTCATCACGTCTTTCTTCCAGATTCGAACCCACGGACCTTCGCATGAGGCATCAATTGCCAGCACTCAGGGGCAGCACGCCTTAAACCACTAGGCCAAATCCCCATCTTCAAAAACGGTAGTAGGCACGTCATACACGTTGTATGGCAGGCGAAGAAATTTGGAGGAACATTTTTTTGACTCACCCTGTATGTCAGTCCTTGTCAATTTACTCATCTACTCACAACACTGTTCTGTGTCTCTACCACGTCTATATCCACGACTGAATCAGCTGATATAGACTGCAACATGGTGAGTGTCCCATCATCAATAACCAAGTATGGCTGTGTATCTCCCTCCAATTCAAGAATCCTGAACGGCTGTTGTACATTCTCCTGAATTTGTTGACCAACAACCATCATCTCTTGTTCAGTCTCGGGCACAGTAATATACTCAGCAGTAATTTCTGCTGCAGTGTTCTCAGGCCACACACTGGTATCTGCAGACTGAGCAATCGGTAAACTAGTCTGATCAATTTCTCCGACGGTTAAAGTACGGGGCGTGTTGTCCATTTCAACTGCCTTCCCAACCACATGTACCACTCCTATCTCCTCGTCACACACGGACTTGGATGATACAACAACTTCAGTCTTCACAACCGTCTGCGAACTTCGTTTCTCTGCACAACTTTCGCCGACATCAACACCGAGTTGTTCAACTGCTAATTTTAAATCGTCATGCTGCATGTCCTGTTCCATGGTTTCCTGCTTCACTGTAATCACAGGTCTCTCCAACTGCAACTCTACATTTCCCAATAAATCTGCTTCTTGCACTGGAAGGTGGATGATTGCTTCTTCAAGTTCTTCCTCAGCCACGATAGTCTTAGAATTTCTATTTTTATTTCGGAATGATGTCTGTTTTTGTTCAGGTGTAGGGTTATCGGTCTCTGAGTGTCCGCGTTCTTCACATTCATGGCCATTAAGAAATTTCTTTCGACGGAATTTCATACCACAGGCATCACATTTGTACGGCAGTTTATTATTAAGGTGGAGTGACTGGATATGGACGTCCATGTTACCCTTGTCGGCGAACCCTCTGCCACAATATGAGCACAGGTAAGGTTTTTCACCTGCAAAAAGAGCGCAAATTGTTTATTAACCATAATGATCAACAACTGCCGTGTTCACACTAGGCTGTTCCCTTGTGCCATGTTTCCTTGTTCCCTGCCCGCTTGTGACCTTCTGTCGCACCACAGAGAGAATGAACTTTTGATTTGCTTACTGGCTGTTCCCATATGCCCCTGTCACACTGTCCCGAAATCGACACGAGATGGCCATACGAATATGGACTCAGGGTTTCCGCTCACGCTAAAAAAAAGCGTACACACGCCTGTACATCCGATTTCGTGCTCGGTATACACTGGGCAAGCAACTTTCAAACGCCAAGACTTGATACAGCAACCACATGTTCCAGAGCCCGATGTGAAGGCCACATGGACATAATTCAAGGACTTTTCCTGGACTTCTGGGGTAAATTGTGATTTTTCAAGGTTTTCCAGACCTGGAAAGGGGAAACCTCAAAATTCCAGGTTTTCATGGATTTCAAGGTAGAGTACGAACCCTGAGTGAAGGACAAGGAGCCCGACAACAAAAGACCGTGCTGGTATCTGTCTCGCACTCCTCAGGCCCACCAAGGGGTTCTAGGACAAAACGTACCCGGACAAAAGGTACTGGACAAACGGTATCCGGACAAAACGTACCTAGGACAAAAGGTACCTAGTACAAAATGTACCTAGGTCAAAAGGAACCCGGACAAATGGTACCTGGGACAAAAGGTACCTAGGACAAAAGGTACCTAGGACAAAATGTACCTGGACAAAATGTACCTAGGACAAAATGTACCTAGGACAGAAGGTACCCGGACAAAAGGTACCGATTTAATTTTTCCTGGGTTACCTAAACTACCTTTTGTCCTAGGTACGTTATGTCCGGGCCTTTTGTCCTAGGTACATTATGTCCTAGGTACGTTTTGTCCTGTCACCCCACCAAGGAAATCTTACCTGTATGAGTCCGATGGTGGACATCGAGATGGATCCTTCTGGAAAATTTTTTGTCACAAATATCACAGGCGTGGGAACGCACCTTCTTATGTACATCATTGATGTGGGTCTTCAGGTCGCCAGTATATTTGAACGCTTTGCTGCAGTATTCACACATATATTTACGTGGGAAGTATATCGTCTGATCACGATCACCAATGTGGACACATTGTATGTGTTCGAGGAGGCTACGTTTCCACATGAAGCCCTGGAAAAATCGTTTTTATTGTGAGATATATGGCATGTTCATCACATGGTTCAGTGTGCCTTGTACAGACTGGGTCGTCACGCTGTACAGTGGTTGATATGTGCACATGACTTTGTCGCACCAAACCACGCAATGACTGTACAAAATACAAGATTTGTTTTGGCAGAAAATGCCTACAGCCCTGCGTGGAGGGGACGGAAACTTCTCACCGTAAACTTATACAATTTTTGTCAATAAACAAGCAAGAATTCACTGTCTCATACTCACGTTTAAAGATTTTACAGGCAATTTTAGACCGAAATTTACCTCGACAGCCGTAATGGCAGGCCTGCCATGCCTACCTGCATTATATGCCATTTTCGGCGCCACAAACGCCTGCAGAGCTTGAAATTAAGTTCAGGTATGTAGATAAGATGATAGAGATTGCATTTGGGCAGGTCATTTCAAAATGACACTTTTTTAAAACGATTGACGCTTTTTTGAAATCAGACGTGCTAAGTCTCTTATCTTCGGGTGGCCCTCAGTTAGCCGCAATTGTTGATGTAATCTCCACAAGTAAACCATTGTAAACGTTGACTTCAACTGCCCCGTGATATCACGCTACAGCACGACCATGATTCCCACCATGCTCAGTTGTGCGGTTGCGCCACATTCGATCCACTTCCTCTTTTCACCACGGAAGTCAGGCCACGCTTATTTTATTTGTTGGATTACGGATTTTTACCATAGAATGCAAGTACGGTAGGGAGAAAAAAAATAAAAAATAAAAAAGTCTTCCTTGTTATTCGCTGCCTGCTTCACCGTCACTCAAAGGTAAAAATCTTCCCCATCAGCCGTCTTGGCTGTTCACGTTCCTGCACAAGGCATGCTGGGAGCGATGGGATGGGGCAACTATGTGGAATTGCAGAATTTTTCAACTGAATTTTACGATCGGCGCGGAAAAAAATTTGTTTTCGTGTTTTCTGGGGCTGGCGAGGAAAAAAAAGACTGCCGAAAGTGGTAGGTCGGAAAAAAATTTTTTTTTTCACTTTCTGATTTTTTAGGGTAGGAGGGTCCGTAATCCAACAAATAAAATAAGCGTGGCCTCACGGTAAAGCGTTAATTACGGTACAGCATGACGGCCCAGTCTGTTGTAGGGCCTACATTTTATGAAGGGCAAGTAAGACCCATTTTAATGTACTAGTAGTAGTACCTAATATTGTATTGTATTTCATGTCTACTTTTTTCCCCATCACAGTGTTCTAGCCAGGGGCAGGTTTCATAAAGTGACTTTAAAGCCATACATGGATGTATGATGTCATTAACTTCAAGGCATTTTTCATTTGGTTAAAGGTACCATTACATGCATTAGGTTAATGTCACATGAAACAGGCCTCCAAGCCTTTTTAAAGGGCCTCTAGAGGCAGCTCGCCATTAGGCTACTATCAGTACCGGTTCTTAGGCCAGGTGGCGCCACTTTAACGTAATAATCACTGGTACGAGGTATTCAACCTGGGGTTTCCCCGGGGTTTTCCCCTGCCATGCTGGCTGCCTCTAGACGGCTCAGAACATGATAGACCTCACGACGCCAGGAGGGCGCCACTTTATTTGCCTTCAGGCAACAGAGCTGTCAACATCTCCGGATACCTCTTACACTACTCAAAGAAAAAAAATTGTAGTCATTTAGACGGGATTCGAACCGTCGATCCTCTCACTTGTAATCCACCATTCTATCCACTCCGCCAACGAGCCAGCTGGCAGAGACATGGTTTATATTCGACATCGACGTAGGCCTTCGCCTTGCATCCATAATAATATGAATAAGAGAAAACATGAAAAGTCTTCCAATAAGTTCGCTGGCCGAATGGGGAAGACGGTGGAACAGAGATAACAAGGTGCGGGTTCGATCCCCGCTGGGTCAAAATTTTTTCTTTCAAAAAAGTGTTCAGCAGGAGCCCACCAGAGGATGTTGACACCTCGGAAGCTCGAAGACAAATAAGGTGGCGCCCTCCTGGCCTCGTGGGGTGTATCATGTTCTGAGCCTTCGTTTGAGGTGTTTGCAGGCCGTTTGCAATTCTCATGCTCGTCGCATGGGGGCTTTTTGTTCGTTCACGTCAGCTTTAACAGGCCGGTTCCACCCTGTTCAATCAAAATTCAGAGGAAAGAGACCATCTCACTCAAGCTGTCATGAGACCAAACGCCTGATCAGGCCATATGGCTTCATCAGGCAACCTCTCCTGATGAGGCAATATCGGTAGCTTGATGAGGCAACCATCTCAAGAATCAGAAAGAAACAAAGAAGAAACAAAGTGGCCGCAAGCGAAACAAAATGTCATGACTAAAAGCATGTGTTTATACCATACTTTGATCTCACCGTGCAATTCTCTTATCTACCGTGGAATTATGACATAATCAGTGTGTCAAATCAAAAGGTGTTTTCCATTAGCAGAAGCTGGAGAATACCAGGATGTAGCCTCATCAAGCTACCTCCAACATGGCGGACGTTGCCTGATGAAGCCATCTGATGGAAAATCTGTTAAAAAACACCAACACAAGTTTGAATGAAAATACTTTTGTTACTGGTTGCTTTTAAATAGTGGATCACATGCTTTAGACTGAAAATCTTGAAGAAAAAAACATACAAGAAAAAACAACAGGAAATTATCCACATGGCTTCATCAGGCTACCTTGCCTGATCAGGAGATGGCCTGATCAAGCGTTTGGTCTCTACTGCATGCTCCTCACTTGGATGAGAACCTTACTGTTAGTAGTCAATTTTAGGACAGCATCCTGTGTTTTCCACTCAGACGACAATGGAGGGTGTGTGAAAGATGAATTCAAGTAAAATCAACACTGAGCTGACCACGGAGGTGTGCGGTCATAAATACTTGAAATGCACAAATGTGACCCGGCACAACAAAATGAGTTGGAATGCGCACATCAGTGTTCTCCACGCCAGTTAAAAAAGGGCGGCCCGCCCCTCTTAAAAATACCGACAGGAAAATCCGCCCCTCTTAAAAATGACCCGCACCTCTTAAAAATTCGCCCGCCCTAATATTATGGTTTATATCACTCAATTATGCATCTCAGATGCGCAGAAAACGCATCTCAGAGCACCTAAAAGCCAAATTTCGATGGGGAGGGCCCCCAGACCCCCTGTCAGAAGTCACCTCACGCGGTGCCTTCGGCACCACGCCCACTGCGCCCCTCTTAGACCAAAACCCTTGGAGAACACTGCACATAAGAAGACCCAAGCCAACATGTCCCAGGTGACACCAATGGTTCGCTGATTTCAGGATTGTCTGCCCATTGTGAAATTTGACTCGGTCGATTTCTGTGGTTGCTGTCTGGTTCCACCTTCAGTCTTCTTCTGTGCGACTTCCGACTCATTTTACTGTGCCGGGTCACAAATGTGACCCTCCACTACAAAACCAGTGTAAAGTCGCGCGGAAAATGAGCCTAAACGTACTGGCATGACACCAGAAGATAAAGATAGAAATAGAATCGCTCAGACTTTACAACAGACAGGCAGATAATACTGAAACTGACAAATGCACTGGTCCCAACTTGCCAACCTCAGAGTGACTGAATGATTGGTTTTGTGGTGGAGGTTTACGTTTGTCAATTTCGGTGTGGTCTGTGTATTGTGAGGTCCGAGTGATCCTGTCTCTATCTTTATCTCCTGGTGTCATGCCAGTACGTTTACGCGCGTGCATGCGAATTTACACTGGTTTTGGGGCGGAGGGTCACAAATGATAAAATTCATCATTACCTTCCGACAGTGATCGCAGTGAAATGAGAATTTTCGGTCATGGACAACAGCAATATGGCGCTGAAGGTTGTAATAGCTTGTTACTGTCTTATCACACTTTGTACATTTTAATGGACCTGAAATGAAAAGACACCGAGTTCAGTTGATAAGTTGTTAATATTCTGGCAGAATCACATCTGCCGTCCAATGGCAGAACCTAGTAACTGAGTTAACACCATTTTTGTACAGTAGGAAACGCTGAAGTCGTAGACGCGCAAGTCGGAAAATCGCCCATCTCGGATGGCTTTGAGAAGTCCCGATTTTTTGTAACGTTATTCCTAACATGCCTAATAAAATATAATCGCATAAGTCAGGCACTACAAGTCAGATTTTCGGCTATCTCGGATGAAATGGCCAGGTCCCTTCTAATACCGGCACAGCCAGAATTAACTTCCACATCATACGCGTAGTAATGTGACATGGTACGCACAGGCGCTACGCGATACATAGCGCGCAGTACTTCTCGAATGATGCGCGTGGTAACTTGCATATTACCCGACCGTAGATGTTCGCTGCACGTCATATCACGCGTCATGTTACGCGCACCATCTCGCACAGTATTACGCGGTATAGGCCTAGGCCTAGGCTACTACACTCCATTGTCATCTTTACACTTGAACGAATTCTAGGCCAATAGCAGGCCCGATCGGAAAGTAAAGGTAGGCCTAGGCCTTTATCGATTGTTTTTTTAGTCTGTCATCAAACGATCAGGCATTCATCTCTTGATGAGAGCATAGCAAAAAGTTTCTTACCGGTAGGTCTACGGCGGTACTTTGCAAAATCGTGGAATCATGGCGAATTAAAATGTGGTCTCAAGTTGCTCAAAACAGCGTATTCAGGCAACAGTCCTCCGTCCCTATACAGGAAACGAAACAGATGCCACATTTCAAGAGGCTTCTTTAAAAAAAACTGCCGAACGTGGTCATAAAACAGCAATTCTGGTCATATAAATAATATCGTAAATACGGTGTATTGACACCAGCTGACGGTCGCAGCACCAAGTGGCCGGATGATTGACAGGTGTTTGCGAATGCTACGTGTCCTGCGCGCATTAATGTGGAAGTTAATTCTGGCCATGCCTGTACATTTCCAATAAAAATCCATCGTGTAAGTCGGATCGCGCCTCACTTCTCTTCAGTTCATGTGTTTTTATTCACGATGGAGCTTTGGATCCATTTCAATCGTGGCCGTTTTGCCCTTCCTCAAGCCAGAAGTCGGACTTTTGTCCAACTTTCACACAACTCGGATATTATCCGACTTAAACAATACGGATTTCTTCTAAGTCGGATAAAATTGTCTGGTCCACTTGAATCCGACTCATGCGTTTTCTACTGTTACAGGAGAAAATGCACAAGTCAGATTAAAGTGGACCAGACAATTTCATCCGACTTAGAAGAAATCTGTCATGTGTAAGTTGGATAATACATGTACTAGTATCCGAGTTGTGTGAAAGTCTGACAAAAATCGACTTCTGGCTTGAGGAAGGGCAAAACGGCCACGATGGAAATGGATCCAAAGCTCCACTGTGATTAAAATACATGAAGTCCGTAAAAAGACTGTAAAAAGTTGCCACTACGTCCTCTCCGTTCACACACAGTTTGAGCCGGTTCAGCAAAATTTTCAAGAACGTACTGAGAACTGGCTCAGGGTGATTGGCGCATTACCTGGATGAATCTGGCTATGGCTGGAGATATTGGTGACCATTTTACCACAAACAAGACACAGTTTTTTGTTCGATTTCTTTGGACGTTTATCAGAATCCGAATCAACGTTAGTTTCACTATCCGACTTCTCTGCTCCTTTTTTCTTCCTGGCTCCTTTTTTCTTCCTGGTTCGTTTGACTGCAGTGGGACAAACCTCAGAATCCGAACTAATTGCTGGAGTCCATTCTTCCATCTCTAACACCGCCTCATCCTCTTGAATTTGATTATCCGATTTCTCTGCTCCTTTTTTCTTCCTGGCTCGTTTGACTGCAGCGGGACGGACCTCAGAATCCGAACTAATTGCTGGAGTCCATTTTTCCATCTCTAACACCGCCTCATCCTCTTGAATTTGATTATCCGATTTCTCTGCTCCTTTTTTCTTCCTGGCTCGTTTGACTGCAGCGGGACGGACCTCAGAATCCGAACTAATTGCTGGAGTCCATTTTTCCATCTCTAACACCGCCTCATCCTCTTGAATTTGATTATCCGATTTCTCTGCTCCTTTTTTCTTCCTGGCTCGTTTGACTGCAGCGGGACGGACCTCAGAATCCGAACTAATTGCTGGAGTCCATTTTTCCATCTCTAACACCGCCTCATCCTCTTGAATTTGATTATCCGATTTCTCTGCTCCTTTTTTCTTCCTGGCTCGTTTGACTGCAGCGGGACGGACCTCAGAATCCGAACTAATTGCTGGAGTCCATTTTTCCATCTCTAACACCGCCTCATCCTCTTGAATTTGATTATCCGATTTCTCTGCTCCTTTTTTCTTCCTGGCTCGTTTGACTGCAGCGGGACGGACCTCAGAATCCGAACTAATTGCTGGAGTCCATTTTTCCATCTCTAACACCGCCTCATCCTCTTGAATTTGATTATCCGATTTCTCTGCTCCTTTTTTCTTCCTGGCTCGTTTGACTGCAGCGGGACGGACCTCAGAATCCGAACTAATTGCTGGAGTCCATTTTTCCATCTCTAACACCGCCTCATCCTCTTGAATTTGATTATCCGACTTATCTGCTCCTTTTTTCTTCCCGGCTCGTTTGACTGCAGCGGGACGGACCTCAGAATCCGAACTAATTGTTGGAGTCCATTTGTCTATCTTTAACACCGCCTCATCCTCTTGAATTTTTTTCTCCACCAAAACGTTATCAGCATCACGCAAGTGCAACGGTTTTCTTACGAGACGCCCCTTTTTTGTTGTAACCTGCTGTGCAGACGTTTTGCTACCACTGCCATCATTCTTCATAGAATCTCCTTTAAGTACATCACAAATCACACGGTCCAGATTACGCATACCGGTAGTTTTTTCAGTCTTCTTGGTTTCAAGTACATCACAAAACACACGGTCTAGATTACCCATAGTTCGTTTTTCAATCTTCTTGGGTTGACCTCGTTTAACCAAAGCACTTCGTTTTTCAATCTTCTTGGGTTGACCTCGTTTAACCAAAGCTTTTTCAATCTTCTTGGGTTGACCTCGTTTAACCAAAGCTGTTTCAATCTTCCTGGGTTGACCTTGTTTACGCTTTCTTGCCTCCATTCGACCCGAATCACCGAGCAATGCAAGAACACTGGCAATTTTCGAGTGTCTTTTAAGTTTAGTTTCAGCAGCTTTCTCTGATGTCAATTTCATCAATTTTGAAGTGTCTGACACACCACACGTCGGTCGTTTCGGACCCTTTTCACCAGAAACTGTTTCAGTTACATCAGCAGGAACATTTTGCATTCTTTCATTTGATAAACTACTTTGCAAACATTTGATACATGTATCTTTAGGATTCAAGTCCGTCTGGGTGCCTTCATCACTTTTTTGACTTGTCGCAGAAATGCACGAAGCCCCCTGCTGTTGTAGAGTTTCATTTGAGGAATTTTTTGGGCAGTTCGTCTCCGCGAGGTCAACATCCTCTCCAAATAGACAGCAGGCCACACCACCGTGGAACTTCAGGAAACTGTCACCTTTAATGAAAGATTGCAACGCATTGGATTTTCCATCTGGGCCCATGTTCCCAAAGCTATCGTTAGGTTAACGATGTTGTTAAAAATGGAAAAATACATGCATGTACATGTAGCATAATAGAGAGGATACGCAGCTTTCCAACTCCGACTTCAACTACGAGAATGAACTGCAGTCTGCTGTGGACATCCTTGATAAAAACAATTTGACAGATGTTTGCAAATCGTAAAATGCCATAACTTTGTGGCAGAATAATTTTGACTCGTAATCAGAAGTGTGCATAAATCGCAAATATCGTAGTCGTGTCTCAAAGTCGTAACGACAAGGATTACGACTTCAATATTCATTATTTATCCACACTTCCGATTTGTTAGGCCAATTTTTGCTGCCTTCAAATTTCATGGTGTTTGACGAATTGAAAACTTCTATCACATCGTTTTTATCAAGGATGTCCACAGCGGACTGCAATTCATTCTCGTAGTTGAAGTCTGAGTCGGAAAGCTGCGCATCCTCTCTAATGACATCGTTAACCTTACGATGGCTTCGAGAACATGGGTCGTGGATTGATGAAGTTTGCCCTGGCAAGTATGGAAGAGGCCATCTCAAGTTATGCATGTTCCTCACATGGACATGATGGGTGGGGTATTTTAAAGTGACCTATTCCTTCACGAAATTTCCTGGGTAAGACTACAAAGGAATGAAGAAACATGACTCAGTAGCGGTATGTCCTAAATCAGATTTTTAGGTTGAAAATCGAGCAGGAACGGCATAGCACTGAAATCACATTTACATGTAACCCTTAGAGCGCCGTTTTTTTTCAACTTCTCCTTCTGTGCTGTGACTGGGTTTTTTTCGAAAAAAAGAAAAAAATTGCCAAAAATGCACGTGTTTTGAATTTGAATTTTATGACCTTTTCCAAGTATACTCGGTAACGGTCCTAAAAACAGAATTGTTGCAGCGAGTATACTCGGTAACGGTGCTCTAAGGGTTAAGACGTTCTCCAATGTCTAATCTCACAAGGGGCGATTGAATTTTGGTGTGTTCATGTTAGTCGAATAAATATTGGGTGTAGCCAATTGAAAGGCCTGCCATGTCCTCCGGCTCCGTGTTTTCTCTTTTCATCGAGGTCTTGGAGTAAGTGACACATTGGGCCATATGAATAAAGACTAGCAAGTGCTTTTATATTACTTCAGATTTGTACAGCATTGCCTGGTGTATTTGTATTGGAAAATCCAAGTAAAAGCATTTACTAGTCTTTTATATTCATATGACCCAATATCTTTCAGATACCAACCTTTTGCTGTAAGAACACTGACTTCACGATTCAGTTTTGTCTTTGTCTTCGTTGCTTGAATTTCTGTGATTTTGTCATCTATATTAAAGAGACAAATTTGGTATATAATATCAATATCATCCAAAATTTCAGATTGTAAAGTTTCAGATTGTAAAGTTTCAGAGTTTCAGATTGTAAAGTTCCACTTGAAAAAGACCCCGGTTGGGGTCGAAAATTCGTGAATTCTGGAGATTGACTTCTTGCTTATTATCATTTTGTGTGTCAATTTTGTGCTATTCTGTATCTTGAATATCATCCAAAATGATGCTTTTGGTCTCTCTCCAGTTCATATGATTGCTTACATTGAGTGGACAAGTTGGAGCGAGGTAAAAATCCCTGCTGTTGGAGGATGCCGTGCATGGAATTGAAGTGCTCTCTGACTGCACTGTTCAAAAGACTGTCACAACTTCGCTTGACAGCAATTTTGATAGCAGAACGGCGAGATTAACCCTTGGAGCGCCGGTTTTTTTCAACTTTTCCTTCCCCTGTGACGTTTTTTTTTGAAAAAAAATTGCCAAAAATGCGTGTTTTGAAATATGAATTTTATGACCTTTTCCGAGTTACTCGGTATCTAACGGTCCTAAAAAAGAGAATTGTCGCACCGAGTATACTCGGTATTCAATGACACTGTAAGGGTTAAACTTTGGATAAATCTGCTTGACTGCCAAAAATCCAAACTCGTCCCCAGTGGGTTTACATTCCTACAACACCACCGGAAGGGCTGCGACCGGTACTACTTCAGTGCATCGATATATACTAATTTTCGCATGCATTTTATTTTCGCGCTCAAGGGTCAAAACGCGAACATAAATCGCGCGAAAATCATTGGCTCTTGAGGTTTTATGAAGCTGAAGGGTTCCAATCGTGAAAAATTATTCTTCGTGAATTCATAGACCCCAAAAATCGCGAACATTTAGCGCCGCAAAAATTTCATGGTTTACATTACCGGTATACAAACTGTAGCCTGATCTCATTTGCCTAAGGGATCGTCTCCAAATTGTTTTCGTTTCAAACGCGTTTCAAACATATGTCAATATCGTTTGAAAATCGTTTGAAATTTTTATACTCCAATGAAACTGAAGTGATTTTCCAACGATTTTCCAAACGGTTTTGAAACGAATTCTCCCCAAACGAAAACCAAACGGAAAGTACCAAACGAATTCCGCAACGAAGTGCAAACATTTTTGTTCCCAACGAAAATGAAACGTTTCATGCACCGAATGAAATTCAAACGTTTTTTGCGCCGATCAGAATGCAAAATGTTTTCATGTCAAACGAAATGCAAACGTTTCTTGTGCTTGGAAGAAAACGTTGTTCGTTTGAAACGCATTGGAACGTTTGTCTCGCTCGACAAAATTCTAAAACGTTTCTCTGAAGTAATCAAACCAATATTTCGTTCGAAATTGCAACGAAAATGCGGGCCATGTCAAACGTTTTTCAAGCAGTTCTCAAACAAATTTTTTCGTTTCAATTTCGTTTATGAAAAGTCGTTTTAAATTCGTTTAAACGAATTCCACACGTTTGTATTTTGGAGACGATCCCTAAGACATGACACAAGTACTTACTCTGATGAACAACATATAACTTCGATGTTTCTCCCGACTTCATTTCATACACGAGCTTTAAGATTTCACAGTCGAAGCACAACTGGAGAATGTTTAGGTCAAATGGGCGCATGCCCAGCACTTGAGGAGTTCCACCACTAGGCCCAGACATGGTGGAAGGACTTCACCTCACACGGAAAACTCCACCTGCTGAAATATAACAAGAGTTGACACTTTAATTTAACATCCCTGTTTAGGCCAGACATACCTTGTTTAGGCCACATAAAAATGAAATGGCCAGGGCCATTGTGCTCACCTCTGTGATAAGTCTCCATGGTTAAGTGTGAAACTGTGACTCTCATGGTCAATGTTGAGGATCAGTGCAGATAAGATAAAGCTGAACACACCAAGAAGTATTTTATGATCTGATCAGTATTATCAGTCAATGACATAAACTCAGGTGATGGCACCCGGAAGGAGTACAATTTCTGAATACAATGAACACAAGTGGTATTTGTGAACAAACTGCTTTCCTGTCTAGGTCACAGATGTCAAAAATTCTATTTTTCAATATGGCCACCAGGTGGCCACACACGTGACGTTCGTTGGGACTGAAATTTTAGCAGGAATGTACAGGATACTTGCATAGATATTTAGACAACATTGAAACATCGTAACATTTACTACCGATGAGATATGGCCAAAGTCAATTTTTCAAGATGGCCGCCTGGCAGCCATGTTGAAGTCCAATCGAACCGAAATTTGGCATATAAGTAGACGGTACCAAGACACATATTTAGGCACGGTTAAAGCATCCTAGCTACCCCTATTTATGAGGTGTGGGGCCGAAGTCCATTTTTCAAGATGGCTCCCTGGCGGCCATATTTGACGTCGAATCTCACTGAAATTTACCATATATTTATATGGTACCTAGATACATATTTTGACAACGTTAAAACATCCTACCTACTCCTATTTATAAAATGTGGGTCAAAGTCCATTTTTCAAGATGGCTTCCTGGCGGCCATATTTGAAGTCCGATCGGGTTGAAATTTGGTGCATTTGTGCAGGGTGCCTAGATATATCTTCACACCAAATCACAACACTCTATGTCAAATAGCCACGAAATGTGCCACCAAACAGTGAATTTTGAACTTTGACCTCTGTGACCTTGAAAAGTAGGTCAAATCAAAAACCCGGGATTTATGTGATGTAGTCTCATCAGAGGAACCCACCATAAAAGTTTCGTGGTTCTAGCTAACAGCGTTCAGGAGATACGGCCGAAAGAAGGTTTTCACAAAGCGCCCCCTACAGGCCAGAGTGTATAACCAGCAGCGCTAAGTTTCGGTCCAGAGATAGTTTTTACCATAGGCTACCTGTACACCAAATTTCAAGTTTCTAACCCAAGCGGTTTAGAAACGTGCCACCCATGTTAACGACGACGGACGACACACCATGAGAGAAGCTCACCTCACAGAGGTGAGCTAAAAATAACTCATTTCTCATCAGAACATTTGGTGAAGAAAAGGTCTGTCAGGGCAATTTATATTTTATATAAATAAATTTGCAGGAATTTTACGGAGAAAGATAGACCAGGCAATTTATAATTTTCTTTTTAAACATGTTAAAGAAAATGTACATCAAAGTGCAACAATTCGGGGTCATGAAGGTCGGCCCGGCAATGAGGAGACCACACACACGCGGCAAATTCAGGCCTGTCACAACTGCTTACAACCTGTCAGTGTCAGGTTGCCAGAAGTGACTTTTTACACATCATGCTGCTGTGGAAAATGAGTGTTTTTTATCTTTGAAAATACAAATTTTTATGCAGCTGTGTTTATTTTGTCAGGATGGCCCATTTATAATTTATATTTTGAATGAAAATATAAAATATATAAAAATATCCACCTGGCACGAAAAATCCGTCCGGCCGCTGATGAGAAACAAGTGTTTTTTTTATGTAGCCTTAGTGCACTTCGATTTCCAGAGGTTTGTAGAGGTGGTCGAAAAAAAAATAAATTATTTTCTCCATTCACAAAAGCATCCTGTAAAACAGCAGATGAGGAAATAAAAATAATATTTTTGTTTGAAAATAAGTCTTTATTGTTTTGTTCTATGACAGACCGCGCACAAGACAATGATTGTGATTGGAATCCACGAGTTATATAGCTAGATGCCTCGAGCTGATTAGATTTTTCGGGCAGGAAGGGCGGCGGTCAGAATAAAAATAAAATTTTATTTGTTTTCTATTTTGAGCAATTTTGAACGTCGGTGGGTTGTTAAATGGTCAAAAATAAATATTTATTTTTATCTTGTTTTTGAAATTTCGGGCGTCGGCATGTTTGCTAAACAAGGTAGGCTACCGGTAGCTACAGGTATAAAAAATGTCTGGCCTCATTTTATTTTATTACATTTACCGTACCGGTAGGCCTGCAATTTTTATTTTGCAAAAGAAACGGCTCGGCCTCGGGTCCACGGAACAAGGGAATATGCCACAAGCGAACAGTCTTTGCATACACCGCCTTATGCCATGTATGCGGGTGATCCACCGACTTCACGACGAGTTTATGATCAGTTTGCGATTAGTTAACGGCGGGTTTGCGACTAGCTTACGACGAAAAATCATAGGCCTAGCATCTTATGTGGATCAGCGTTCACGATTCGTTCATGACGAGTTTGCGACTTGTTCACGACTGAATTCTTCTGACGACTAGTATGCGACGAGTTTACGACGAGATCAAACATGTTTGATTTGGTTCGGTGGATCAGGATCAGCTTCAGTGTCACGTCATTTCTTTACGATCAATAGGCCTAGGCGTAGGCCTAGGGACTAGTAGTTTACGACGAGTTTGCGATTTATTGACGACTGCTGTCGTGAACAAATTTTTTTTTGTAAACTGATCATGAACTCGTCGTAACGTCGGTGGATCACCCGCACTGCCAGGAATTCCTGGGAGAGGCACGGCTACTGCCTTGGACAATCTCTACGCAGCGCCATCTAACGGTGGCCAGCAGAACCAGGGCACCAGGTCCAAGGCCAGGGCCTGCCGACCACCAGGCACCATTCCCACCAGCCACTCTCCGCATTCTGTCTCTGCATTCCGGCTGGCGGCTCCTACCCTACGCCTAGATGTTACTATTCATGCGATCATACCGAAGTAGGTTCGTGTATTACAGAAAAATAACGGCAACTCATGAACTGACGCGCCAACATTCACTGAACGGCAAATGGGCGGTTGTTCGAAGTTGGGAGGCTAGTGCCGGTATTCATTTTGATGACGTCATCTTAGACGTCGGCTGTTGCAGCGGAGGGAGTAATCATTAGTTAGTTGAACACTTGAAAGGTGGCAGCACCGTACGGTGTATCCCAGCTACTATTGGGCGAAATTTAGAGATAGAA
>NMRB01001919.1:86564-105788 GCA_002633025.1 Notospermus geniculatus | reverse complement strand
CACGCACGCACGCACTAACGCACGACAGACCACCACTAAAGGCGCCAAGCACAGCATAAGCCCTTTTGGCCTATGGGCCAAGCGGGCTAAAAACTTTCAGGACCCGTCATTCGACGGGTACTTTGCTAGTTACTTCAGATTTGTACAGCATTGCCTGGTGTATTTGTATTGCAAAATTCAAGTAAAAGCATTTACTAGTCATTTATATTCATATGACCCAATATCTTTCAGATACCAACCTTTTACTGTAAGAACACTGACTTCACGATTCAGTTTCGACTTTGTCTTCGTTGCTTGAATTTCTGTGACTTTTTCATCTATATTAAGAGACAAATTTATCATCCAAACTGATGCTTTGGTCTCTCTCCAGTTCATATGATTGCTTACATTGAGTGGACAAGTTGGAGAGAGGTAAAAATCCCTGCTGTTGGAGGATGCGGTGCATGGAACTGAAGTGCTCTCCGACTGCACTGTTAAAAAGACTGTCACACCTTCGCTTGACAGCAATTTTGATAGCAGAGGGGCGAGATTAACCCTTGGAGCGCCGGTTTTTTTCAACTTTTCCTTCTCCTGTGACGTTTTTTTCGAAATTTTTTTTTCGAAAAAAAATTGCCAAAAATGCAGTGTTTTGAAATTTGAATTTTATGACCTTTTCCGAGTTACTCGGTATTAACGGTCCTAAAAAAGAGAATTGTCGCACTGAGTATACTCGGTATTCAATGGCACTCTAAGGGTTAAACTTTGGATAAATCTGCTTGACTGCCAAAAATCCAAACTCGTCCCCAGTGGGTTTACATTCCTACAACACCACTGGAAGGGCTGCGACCGGTACTACTTCAGCGCATCGATATATACTAATTTTCGCGTGCGTTTTATTTTCGCGCTCAAGGGTCAAAACACGAACATAAATCGCGCAAAAATCATTGGCTCTTGAGGTTTTATGAAGCGGAAGGGTTCCAATCGTGAAAAATTATTTTTCGTGAATTCATAGACCCCAAAAATCGCGAACATTTAGCGCCGCGAAAATTTCATGGTTTACCGGTATACAAACTGTATATTATCTATATAGCCTAATCTCATTTGCCTAAGACATACACAAGTACTTACTCTGATGAACAACATATAACTTCGATGTTTCTCCCGACTTCATTTCATAAACGAGCTTTAAGATCTCACAGTCGAAGCACAACTGGAGAATATTTAGGTCAAGTGGGCGCATGCCCAGCACTTGAGGAGTTCCACCACTAGGCCCAGACATGGTGGAAGGACTTCACTTCACACGGAAAACTCCACCTGCTGAAATATAACAAGAGTTGACACTTTAATTTAGCATCCCTGTTTAGGCCAGACATACCGGTACCTTGTTTAGTGTACTTCGATTTCCAGAGGTTTGTAGAGGTGGTCGGAAAAAAAAAACTTTTGAAAATTTAAGTCTTTGTTGTTCTGACTATTGCTACGTTCACACACAATACGGATTTAAAGCGAATTCCGAAGTGTGCATTCCGGAATTCGGTTTAGTCAGTGCGCATTAAAAACCGTCAGTTCACACTAGCGTTACAACCCGATTCAGACCATATTCCCGAACTAAACTGTGCCGTCTATGAACAGTAATATTAACTGAAGGGCAAACAGGTAACCATTGACCCGACTTCGTTGATTCGGATTAAACTGTTCAGACTACAAAGTTATTGCGGATTAGGTGGTGCGCACTAGCTAGCACGGATTAACAACCGTACTTGTTAGTGCGGATCTAATCCGAACTAAAGGGTTTCTAGTGTGACCTCTTATTCCGAATCAAGACGTTAGTACGGTTTAAGTCCGGATTAAGCTGCTAGTGTGAACGCACCTTATGACAGACCGCGCACAAGACGATGATTGTGATTGGAATCCATGGGTTATAGTTAGAATATTAAGTTAGATGCCTCGAGCTGATTAGATTTTTCGGGCAGGAAGGGCGGCGGTCAGAATAAAAATAAAAATTGATTTGTTTTCTATTTTGAGCAACTTTGAACATCGGTGGGTTGTTGAAATGGTCAAAAATAAATATTTATTTTTATCTTGTTCTTGAAATTTCGGGCGTCGGCATGTTTGCTAAACAAGGTACCGGTACCGGTATAAAAATAGTCTAGCCTTATTTTATTTATTACATTTACCATACCGGTAGGCCTACAATTTTTATTTTGCGAAAGAAACGGCTCGGCCTCGGGTCCACGGAACAAGGGAATATGCCACTTAAAGCGAACAGTCTTTGCATACACAGCCTTATGCGGGTGATCCACCGACTTCACGACGAGTTTATGATCAGTTTGCGATTAGTTAACGGCGGGTCTGCGACTAGCTTACGACGAAAAATCATAGCATCTTATGTGGATCAGCGTTCACGATTCGTTCATGACGAGTTTGCGACTCGTTCAAGACTGAATTCTTCTGACGACTAGTCTGCGACGAGTTTACGACGAGATCAAACATGTTTGATTTGGTTTGGTGGATCAGGATCAGCTTCAGCGTCACATCATTTCTTTACGATCAGTTTGCGACTAGGCTAGGCATGTGTATGTAGATTGTAGGCCTAGTCGTTTATGACGAGTTTGCGATTTATTGACGACTGCTCACGACTGTTAGAACACAATAGGTCTTTTGACTGCTTGCTCTCCAGTCGCCTGTCCAATTCTCCGCGATTTGATTGGCTACTTGGACCCGTATGACGACATACTAATTTGCATATGATTGGATCTTTAGTCAAATATTTACTGATTACGGGAATGAGTTAATTGAAGTAATTAACACTGATCTGATTAAACTGTCCGCTTTGTTTCTGGTCAGCTGTACTGAAAGTGGAGTCCTAAATCTATGTAACAGACAAGAGCAGTTAGTGAGTTCTGAAACGTGTGACGAATGATTGACAAGTTTGTTCAGACAATGCCAATTTCGGTCTTGCTGAGGGTAGTTTCCCCGATCTTCCAACAGTAAGACAAACCTTTTTGCGAACAACTCAACGTTGTTACACAGATCACTTCTTTATGATTGATATTAACCAGGTAGGCGAACAATAGGCCTACAGGCCGCAGGAAGTTCTAATAACTCATTCCCAGGTTGAAAATTTTTTGGTAGTTTCCGCGTTAATGTACTATTTTTAGACCGGAAATCCCCGTTTGCTTGAAGCTGCCGATAGAGGACGCGGCGGTATGGATTCCAGTTCTAACAGTCGTGTGCTGTAGTCATAAACTGATCATGAAATGAACTCGTCGTAAAGTCGGTGGATCACCCGCACTGCCAGGAATTCCTGGGAGAGGCACGGCTACTGCCTTCATCATCATTCATGTGTTCTTATGGCCTTGGACACCCTCTACGCAGCGCCATCTAATGGTGGCCAGCAGAACCAGGGCACCAGGTCCAGGGGAGGGCCAGGGCCAACCGACCACCTGGCACTCTCCGCATTCTGTCTCTGCATTCCGGCTGGCGGCTCCTACCCTAGGCCTAGATGTTACTATTCATGCGATCATACCGAAGTAGGTTCGTGTATTACAGAAAAATAACGGCAACTCATGAACTGACGCGCCAACATTCACTGAACGGCAAATGGGCGGTTGTTCGAAGTTGGGAGGCTAGTGCCGGTATTCATTTTGATGACGTCATCTTAGACGTCGGCTGTTGCAGCGGAGGGAGTAATCATTAGTTATTTGAACACTTGAAAGGTGGCAGCACCGTACGGTGTATCCCAGCTACTATTGGGCGAAATTTAGAGATAGAAGTGAAATGTCAAACTACCTAGCTTCTGTTTTACCGAATGAGTTCGAAGTGCAGGTTATAGTTTGTGCACGGGCACCTGGAGAGTAAATAGTAAAAGCATGAAAAGTAGGGCCCAGTCTCCAAGTTACACATGTGCGTGGAGTTTCCGAAGGAAACTTATTGCCCCACTTTTTTAATATTTAGTCTCCAGATGCCCGTGGTAATTGTTTTAAAATTTATCTGTTATCTAACTCTAGGGCCTAATTAGTTCCCTATAGGCCTATCTGTAAATCTTTTTTCCCACAAACGAACTCTCTAATTAAGACTCAAAAAAAAAAACAACAACACACAAAGACTATAAAAGTACAACCCAGCAGAGGGACCCGGGAAGAGGGACAGGTTAGGTCAACTCAGTGTAGTTTGAAGTTAGAAGTTACATCAGGTAGTCCCAAGCTAACGTGCAGCAGGCCTATACGGTACTATATTTTTCTGCCTTTTGGGCTAGCGATCCAGCACATTCCATTAAAGATCATGTATCACGGATATTTTTGCGGGCCACGAAAATCATTGTTTATTTACATTTTGTTTGTTTATGTCCAGCTTTTCTTTGTCTTATGAGTAATTTGTTGGTGGCATGCCGCTCTAGAAATTCTTTTGATACTGAAAATATTCAATTTGGTCGGTTGGCATGTCCCAAAAGTCTAAAATAACATAATATAAACATCCATGTTTACAAACATTAAATGTAAACAATGAAGTCGTGATACATTATCTTTAAAGATGTATCACGGATCGCGGGCAACGAAATTCATTGTTTATTTACATTTTGTTTGTTTATGTCCAGTTTCTTTGTCTTATGAGTAATTTGTTGGTACCATGCCTCTCTAGGAATTCTTTTGATTCCAAAAATATTCATTTTGGTGGGTTGGCATGTCCCAAAATTACAAATTAATAATATAATGTAAACATCCACGTTTACAAACACTGAATGTAAACAATGAAGTCGTGAAACATTATCTTCATCATAAAAATAGTGCCAATGGCACTGTGCCCGCTTGGCTTGACAGCATAGTTGTACGAATCATCAGCAATCTCACTTAAACAAACATGCCAAATTGCCATATAAAAGTATCATTGGATAACAAGTTGATGAAGATCCGTTTTTAGTTTTGGCCCCCTAGTGGCAAAGTCAAGAATCAGATTTTGCCAAAATTTTGTGTGCGAGTTGCTATAGCCTAGAGGTAGATATGTGCAAAGTTTCAAAGGAATAGCTGAAACCATTACAAGAAGTGCCAATTTCGTAACTTCAGACAAACTTTGACCTCTGTGACCTTGAAAATTAGGTCAAATTAAAAACTGGGGTATAGTGTTATGTATCCTCATTAGATATACCCATGATAAAAATTTGATGAAGATCCGTCTCGTAGTTAGGGAGAATTGGCACTTTAGGTGATTTTGGTTTTGGCCCCCTGGTGGCAATGTCAAGAATCAGATTTCACCGAAATGCTATCTGTAAGTTGCTATAACCTTGAGGTACATGTGTACAAAGTTTCAACACGATAACTCAAACCATTATCAAAATATAGCCCTTTGTAATTTTTCACAAAACGCCCCCTGGAGGCCAAAATAGGAATCCAACCGTGCTCAAAATCGAACTCGACCTAGATCTTAGGCCCATATATACACCCACCAAAGGCCAAAAAGATTCGTCAAAAAATAAAGGCGCTAGAGCGCTAACAAACCAAAGTTTACGTACGTACGTACGTACGTACGTACGTCTTGACGCACGACAGACCACCACTCAATGACCCCAACCACAGCATAAGCCCTGCTGGGCCTTGCGGCCAAGCGGGCTAAAAACGATCACAAATCACTGAGATTTGTGATCGTTTTTATGATGTAGTATTATGTAGCAGATTATCTGCTAACTTTATTAATGTGCTGAAAAGTACTTTATACGCAAACTTCACATATGTTTCTCGCAATTTCGCAATTCTGCAGTTACTCAGTTTAGTTTTGGGCGGGGCGGGGGGGGGGGTGTCTGTGGTAAAAAATCACCGCATTTTTGCATCAGAAAACAGCATACACTACAGGAGTTTTCCCACGATTCACAGCAACACAGCTCCAACCAATTGAAATCGTTTGTTTTGATATACATTGTAATTCCGGGCGGTACCATACTTCCGTTTTGTGACGCCCGACCTATTTGTCAGTCATGAGGCCAAATATAGACGACTAGTCTGGCTTCGTAAACAATAGAACTGCAGTAATTACTTGCCATTACTCACATACAGCCGCTAATATCCACCAGCAGAACTCGGAGAACGCCAAATAGGTTACAAGCCACTGCAACGATGATATCAGCTGATCCGGGTGACATCGATGTGAGCTGGGAGATATTCGTATACTGATTATGTCTGGGTGGTAGAAATAAGCTGATTTTTTATCACCACCGAATTTTGTTTTGGATGACACGAAAGGAACCACCATTTGAAAATATTTTGAGGAATTTTTCTGAGGATCAATTTCTGGATTTTGACCCGACGAAGCTTTGAGCAACAAAGGTAAGCAACAGGGGCGAGAGAGGGAATGCAGGTGTGCAGCCGCGTGTCGATCAAACGTATTTGCCTGTTTCCACGACGGAGCGTGTGGACGGGCGCGGATGCGTTTTTTCGAATCGGTCACGTACCGGTAGCGATTTTTTCCGCGCCCGCGCGGTACTGCGTCATCATGGGAATTCCCTGGTATAGCCTAGCTGCTTTTCCTCGAGGCGTTTGCGGACGCGGTTTCGGTGGCGGGAGCGGGTGCGAGTGAAACAGAGCTGTATTAAAAGGGAAATACGTTGGACCGATTTTTCCACCCGCGCGCGCCTCCTCTTCCANTTTTTCCGCGCCCGCGCGGTACTGCGTCATCATGGGAACTGGTATAGCCTAGCTGCTTTTCCTCGAGGCGTTTGCGGACGCGGTTTCGGTGGCGGGAGCGGGTGCGAGTGAAACAGAGCTGTATTAAAAGGGAAATACGTTGGACCGATTTTTCCACCCGCGCGCGCCTCCTCTTCCATGCCCGCAAACGCCTCGTGGAAAAGCAGCTAATAAAGAAATGATGGAAGTTGAAACAGGCGCCACCCAGCGAAGACCAAAATCCGCGCGAAAACTGCTGCGTCCGTGCCCGTTTCGTGGAAACTCAACGACCGCACGCGCGTCCGCCCTCACCGGCGCCTCCGCGTCCGCACCTGCCTCGTCGAAAAGCAGCTGAAGGGAAGTAGGCCTATTACTGACGTAGATGTTGCAGGTGTCCCCTTTGCATGAAGATAACATTATTAGCTCTGAGAAAACATGCCGGGTACTGCAGGTGGCACCGGAGTGCCCAGAAAAATCATGCACTGTCAGAAAGAGTCGCCCCGTCGATCACATGAATACCGCGATGTAGCAGTAAATAGTGTCCTCCTGTAAAAAGTGTCCACTTCTATTGTTGAACGACGGATTAAGCGGCATGAAACCAATTGTCAGAGATTAGAATGTAACAATAGGATCTTTTGTTCCCAGGACAGTTTTTCCTAGGACATTCTTTCCCTTCACACCTCTACCGAGTTCTTCTGGCCGCCCTGGCAGAAGATGCCAGTAGCTTCTAAATATGTCGTCTTTACTTTCAGATGAATATCTATGACAATATATCAAAACTTTGCCTCGCTGCTATATTATATTTCACCGCGATATCGTCAGTGTATAGCTGCTGTATGCCAGATTTTTCGTCCATGGACCTCACGGTCGCAGTTAACATCACATTCCCTCCATCCATGCCAGAAACCTGGAACATGAGGCTACTCACAAAAGCAAGGTAGGGGAGACGAACATAGGGTACACACGTGGCCCATAAAAAACGTACTTCCACCACCCAGAGACCAAAACTGCTCCCAGTGACGGATGAAGAATCTTTCTGAAAGAAAGTAAACATTAAGATATACATGTAGGCCCTACCAGTGGTTCGAGCTCTTACTCCTATTTTTGAAGCAAAGTTGAGGACCTTGGTTGATTGAATTCTGGTTCGCCCTAAAATTAATAAAAGACCTCTGACATTTACCTTGTTTACACTACCGGGTACATAAAAGTCCGGGCTCAGCCCGGGCTGAGCACGGCTTTTTGCGCTTACACCTATGAATCGCCGTGTCTAAATAAAGCCTAGACTGGAAGCCCGTCCTAACTCGTTTACGTTATGAAATTAGCAAATGTTAGGACGGGTAGTGGCCATGCCGTTCTCAAATGTGATTGGTCAGGGGTGGCGCGTGTGGCAGAAATCAGAACTACTATTGGCGTCATCGATTCCCCACAAAACACACCGAAATAAGGGTTTTCTGTGCATATCAACAACTGAATCGAACAATAAACTGCAAACACACGTGCTCCACGATGTACGCCTTCCCATTGGTTAACAGGTTCAGTGCATGAATAATTAATTACTTGCCGGGATCCAGGCAAGTATGGCGGCCACGACTGGTCCTACCATTCAGCAAATTCAAAAGCGACACCATCGGTAGGACCAGGTACTAGTCTAAATAAAGCCCGGGCTTTTACATGTAAAACCCATACATGCCGCGTACATGCTCAAAAAGCCCGGGGTTATTTCAGACCAGGTGTAATGTATGAGAATGCCCCCCGTATGACAACGCCCGCTTTATTGTTCGGCGGACACTCAAATACAGAAAGACATGTTGGTCAGTGCCTCCCCATTGTCACGTCGCGGCTTATTCCGTCAATCTTTTGTTGGGAGGCACTGGCAAACGGGGGGCAGTGAAAAACATTACACCTGGCTTCGAAAAGTCCGGGCTTTTTCAGACAGGTGTAACCACGGCTATTGCTTCACAAAAATGGGTCTGGAGCTAAACCTACTGAACAGAATCAAGGTATCTTGTGTCATTTTTCTCCCAGAACGATTCTCTAGGCTCTCGTCTCTGTCAAGGCGCAAGGCTATTTTAAGGCTCAAGGCTATTTTTATAAGGCTCAGGTCTCTGTCAAGGCGCAATGCTATTTTAAGGATCAAGGCTATTTTAAGGCTCAAGTCTCTGTCAAGGCGCAAGGCTATTTAAGACTCAAGGCGCAAGGATATTTTAAAGCTCAAGGCTCTGGCAAGGCCCAAGGCTGTCAAGGCACTGCCAATAGGGTATAGGTGGAGGAAGCTCACAGAGGAGATAGTCTGGACGCAGAACGAAAAAGATGGTTTCGGAGGCCCTGTACTGAGGGGATGCTCTAACCCCAGAATCCAACGATCTCCACTCTAATTGAGTTGCACATCGACCTGCCCATGTTTGTTCTGCTGAAGTTGGTTTGAATATCAGCCCTATAAACATTCCGATAGACAGTAAACAAGCGCCAGCATCATAAAATGATAATATTATAGCATCACTATAACATGCATTATTGACACTTCTCATGTCATTTACGCTCACTTCTAACAAAATATTTTTCGGTTGCCAACAAACATCAATAAATCGCCGATAGCCATGACACTGGCGAGGTAGATTTTTCAATCGGTGGTCACAAGGCGCGTTGTTAATAGAGAGGTTTAGCAACGGCCCGGTTAACGACAACGTTTAGCGAGGATTCCCCCAGGAAAAAAATGAACATGAACTTTATGGTTGAACCATGAACTGCGGACAAATAACAGTGAAGTTCATACTTTGTAACTTTATGGTTGAACCATGAACTGCGGACAAATAACAGTAACAGTGAAGTTCATACTTTGTAACTTTATGGTTGAACCATGAACTGCGGACAAATAACGGTGAGGTTCATAGTTAGTAACTTTATGGTTGAACCATGAACTGCGGACAAATAACAGTGAAGTTCACACTTTGTAACTTTATGGTTGAACCATGAACTGCGGACAAATAACAGTGAAGTTCATACTTTGTAACTTTATGGTTGAACCATGAACTGCTGACAAATAACAGTGAAGTTCATACTTTGTAACTTTATGGTTGAACCATGAACTGCGGACAAATAACAGTGAAGTTCATAGTTTTACTATGACCTTCACTGTTCTTGGCCGCAGTTCATGGTTCATTTTTTCCTGACTGTTAATTAAGAGTAGGCAATGGTAGGCCTACTCCAACAAGGACAAAGCTTACGGAACGCTGTCTGTTGCACATAAATACGGTGGCAGGCCTATTCTATTGTTGGCAGCTCATTGTAAAAAGTAGGCCAAAAACAATGAACTTTGTTCCTAAACAGAAATGACACCCACGTTACATGTAGTTATTATTGACAGTAATTATTGGTCTGAAAGAATCAAGTGATGCCCTGATGAGCTGCTTGGAAAACATGGCACATGACCAACAGAAATCGGGGTATTTACCGAAGCCAACGCAACTCACGGCTACTATTGACAGAAACATATCTCACTGACCTGTCAATGTTCCCAATATCCTAAAATAGACCGACTACTGACGGCAATACGGAAATACCGCCCACGACTTACCTCTCGTGCACTCAATACTCCAAAATTAGTCGGAAATGCTTCCGGAAAAGAACTCTTCAACTGGGTTTGTTTGTTAGCCTTTCCGTCAACAAGAAGTACGGTGAACCGTCACACTAGGCCATTCAAGAAAAAAAATCGTTTCTTGTCACTTCAACCTTCAATTTTTGGGCAGTAGGCTAGTTGTAACATCTTCCGTATGTCAGTAGTGTTCCCCTTTAAGCGGTCCATGATACACGCGCAATATTATTGCACAATACGGGGCCCAAATGGGTGAGCATGACGGTGTGCTTCTGGCATGATGGGCAGAAGAAAGATTGCAAAATAATATTGCCCATTTGATCCTCATATTGTGCAATAATATTGACCACGTATGGGCCGCTTTGAGGCATCGGTCCAACTGTGCGTACCAAGGGGCGAGTTATACGATTTTCACAGGGGAAAGGGACATTTTTAGTTGTTTAGTTGAACGTTTGGTTACATCCATTCCCTGTGAAAATCATGAAACACGCTGCACCGACGCCTTTAGCGTTTGGGAAACGCTGGCAAATATACATTGCGTTTCTCTATGTGTGTCCCCTTCAGATAACAGGGAACTTTCGAAATCAAACGATAAACGTAAACGTTAACGACAACGTTATTTTTGTACCGAAAATGCAGTATAAAACCTGGTGAATGTGTAGTATGAAAAATCACGTACGTTGTCGTAAACTTTACGGTTATCGTTTGATTTCTAAACCTCCCTAATATATCGGCCTAGTAGGGAACACTCACAGATGGTGAAGCACTTGAAGAAATGAAATGGTCCATGGACCATGTGCTCACCTGGGTGAACGTTCCAGAAAAACAAATGACAAATGTTAAATCGAAATGTTCCAGGGTCATGTATCCTCGTTAGATGGACACTGATAAAAATTTGGAGACAATCCAGTTACAGTTCAGGAGATACACATGTTGAATTTCGTCAGTTATCCTGCGGAATGCACCAGATTGGATGGAGAGAGATCGAGAGAAACTCAGTGAAAACAAGGAAGACCGCCCCCATTGGGGTGGGGCGGTCTTAATGACACCCACGTTAGTTATTATTGACAGTGATTATTGGTCTGAAAGAATCAAGTGATGCCCTGATGAGCTTGCTTGGAAAACATGGCACATGACCAACAGAAATCGGGGTATTTACCGAAGCCAACGCAACTCACGGCTAACGTTGACAGAAACATATCTCACTGACCTGTCAATGTTCCCAATATCCTAAAATAGACCGACTACTGACGGCAATACGGAAATACCGCCCACGACTTACCTCTCGTGCACTCAATACTCCGAAATTAGTCGGAAATGCTTCCGGAAAAGAACTCTTCAACTGGTTTTGTTTGTTAGCCTTTCCGTCAACAAGAAGTACGGTGAACCGTCACACTAGGCCATTCAAGAAAAAATCGTTTCTTGTCACTATACCCTGTCAGTGTTTCCATACGTCAGTGTTCCCATCGGGCCATCTGCTGGCCAAGCCAAGAATCGAATCGGACCGAAACTTGGGGTGTCATAGGTCATCTGACCTAGGGATATATAATGTACCAAGTTTCTGATCAATAGCCCCAGCCAGTTACGAAACGTGCCCTGCTAACGGACGACGACGACAGACGACGGACACCGCATGAATACCAAGTTTCAAGTCAATAGCCCAAGCAGTTACGAAACACGCCACCAAATGACTAAATTTTGAACTTTGACCTCTGTGACCTTGAAAAGTAAGTCAAATCAAAAACCCGTTATATATGTAATGTACCCTCATTAGATACACCTATGATAAAAATTTGGAGGTGATCCAGTCATTAGTTCAGGAGTTATTGCACTTTTTTGTGTTTTTGGTTTCCGCCACCTGGTGGCCAAGCACAGAATCGAATCGGACCGAAACTTGGTGTCATAGGTCATCTGACCTAGGGCTATATATGTACCAAGTTTCAGGTCAACAGCTCCAGCGGTTACGAAACGTGCCCTGCTAACGGACGACGACGACGACGGACGACGACGGACGCAGACCCACGACAAGAGCTCACCCCAGGTGAGCTAAAAAGTATAAAATATGACGTAAACCTTCTTTCTGCCCCAATTTTTGGCAACTGTGACGAGAAACTATTCATTTATTTTGAATGGCCTTACCCTAAACAATTTATCGTCTCTGAATCACGACTTCGCCGACAACTTGGGAGATCTTCTTGTCCTTGGTGACAGGAAACTGATTGTCATTGGAACAATCTGTATATATTTGCAAACCCTGAAGGAATACCTGAGAATAAAACATACGGTAGCCTACCGTAGTAAATCTCAATTACATGTACGAGGTGAGTCACCAACGAGTTTGCTGACACGCCCACTCAGCGTAGTTATGTGCGCAGGGCGGGGGTTGCTCTGAGTCGACCCATAACATGACAAAGATACGGGCGTGTGACTATGGCAAGTTGACTGTCCAGCTATTAAAAAAATAGTACCTACATGTGTACAAATGTATATATGTATATTTTCAACAAAATCAGGTTTTGCTCTAAACGTATGCGGAAGAAATAAAATGAAATGGAATAAGAATAACATAAAAAATAAATAATAAAAGTAAAAAAAAAACAAAAAATAAATTAGAATAAAAATAAAAGAAAAATTAAAAGAAAAAATAAAATTAAAATAAAACATAAAAATTGTAAAAATAAAATAGAAATAAAAACTATTGACAAACATTGAACATATAAAAAGTAAAAATTTTAAAAATATGAAAAATAAAATTGAAAAGTTAGAAAATAAAAACTCAAAAATAATAAATAAAAAATAGAATAAAATAAAATAACATAAAATAAAATAAAACCCTTAGTTTTACTCACGAAAACAGCAGATATGGGCCGTTTTCAGGAAAATCTGCAAATAATGGTCAAGACAGAATTTAAAAGCTAAGTCAGTTTTCCTTTTCCCGTCTAGTTTAACGTTCGGTAATTTCAGTCTCCACACAAACTTCCGTCGCCAAAACTTCCGTATCGACCTCGGGCCGCTGATCATGATGAAAGCGACAAGCCAACCTGTGACTCTCATTGATGAGGCAAGCTTTCTGCTGGACAGAAGAGCGGTAAGTTCAAAATCTCTTCGATTTCTTCGTAATAAAATGGCTGCATCTTCACTACCAGTGTGATAGAATCTAATGTCCCCGTCTTCCTGATGTCCCCATGCATTGTTTCTCACAGGATTAAGGGCCGCATGCATGGGTCGGACTTTACCCTAAAGTATAGACTCTCTTTGCTTGAAGCATTGAGAAAGGTCAGAATTTAATTGAAGTGTGGCTGAAGTCCGACCTTGCATATGGCCCTAAGTGTCTTGGTCTCTCTAGAGGCCAATTCAATGGTGCCGCTTAAACCGTAAATGTATTGTTGGGGGACATCACATATCGGGGGACAATAGATTCTATTACACTGGCAGAATGTCAGTTGATTGAAGCAACAAGAGGCCCATGGGCCTGGCGCTCAGCTGACAGTTGACTTGAGGTGAAGTTGTAGGTGTAATGAAGCATGCTAAAGGAGAGGTGGAACTTTAGTTTGATACCAAGCATGACTACCTTGGCTCAACTGATCTTTAAGTAAGTCACTAGGTCATGGAAGTAGGTCAGTTTACACTTCATTACCTTTAGTTTGATACCAAGCATGACTACCTTGGCTCAACTGGTCTTTAAGTAGGTCACTAGGTCGTGGAAGTAGGTCAGTTCAAACCTACACTTCATTACCTTTAGTTTGATACCAAGCATGACTACCTTGGCTCAACTGGTCTTTAATTAGGTCACTAGGTCATGGAAGTAGGTCAGTTCAAACCTACACTTCATTACCTTTAGTTTGATACCAAACATGACTACCTTGGCTCAACTGGTCTTTAAGTAGGTCACTAGGTCATGGAAGTAGGTCAGTTCAAACCTACACTTCATTACCTTTAGTTTGATACCAAACATGACTACCTTGGCTCAACTGGTCTTTAAGTAGGTCACTAGGTCATGGAAGTAGGTCAGTTCAAACCTACACTTCATTACCTTTAGTTTGATACCAAACATGACTACCTTGGCTCAACTGGCCTTTAAGTAGGTCAGTAGGTCATGGAACTAGGTCAGTTCAAACCTACACTTGATTACCTTTAGTTTGATACCAAACATGACTACCTTGGCTCAACTGGTCTTTAAGTAGGTCACTAGGTCATGGAAATAGGTCAGTTCAAACCAACACTTCTTTTAGTTTGATAATAACAAACATAGGCCTAACTACCTTGGCTCATCTGGGCTTTAAGTAGTCCAGTACTAACTCTCCGCCGGAATCGAAATCATGGACCCTCGCATCAGATGGGAAGGGGTTAATAGGCCTATATCACTTATGAGTCGAGATGGATGTTGTATTAGACCTACTTGGTGACAATGGGTTAATACCAGGTATAGGCCTGCAATTCGTGGTGAAGTGAGATAGATATCTTTTGAGACGCATTGGGTGGGAAGGAGTTAATATGGGAACCAATCCATGACTGACGTCACTAATGGTGGATGAAGTGAGAAAGGGCATATATCTGATCTGGCGATGCTCTCCACCATTCAATAGTAACTTGCCATTCAATACAACAGGGTGTTTTGACAGTCTCCGACAGTTCAACATGAACTTTCATGAGGAAGGATAAGCCGCGGCCGGGACAGAATTCGTCTCTTCTCGGTTTATCAAATGAGAACGAATAAGACAAAATCCATGACTGTCGCCGTGTCGCGTTTTTGAGAGCGATGTGTCCTGAACTTCACCTGATGAAACCACGAGTTCCCTGTCCCTTCGTCGTTGATGGTCCCAATCAAACTAAAGACATGTCATGCTATCGAAATGTGTGAAATAAAAGGAATTTTTATTGTCATACGCAACAAAAACAGCCAGAGTCGGAGACTCGAAATGACGAATGAGAAGCCGATTAGAGATCGAGCAGTGAAAAGCGAGGGGCCGACGATAGGCCTCATTCGGCTGATAGCACCAAAATTATCATATCACTTCGTCGTTAATGGTCCCAATCAGACTAAATATGTATCAAATAATCTAAATATCTGAAATTTTAACAATTTCTAAGGCAGCACACTATGAAATCAGCCCGAGTCGACGACTTGGAATGACGTGCATGAAGCCGAGATCGCTGTTGTCGGTTCGATCATTGTGATTTTTTTCCAATATATATCGTCATATTTTGAACCCACTTGTGTCGTTTTGACGAAAAATAATTTCAGTTATTGTTTGATGGTACTCTAAAATACCACTCAGGTATGATTTCATAAGGCGATTGTCTATGACCATTGGGATTTTATGCGATGATCATAGGTATATTTCATCTCGATTCACTTTGCAAGCTCCACGACATTTCCCATGATTCCTCATTCCATGAACAAAAGAGCAGCCAACACGTCAAAGTAATTGGCGCGGGAAATTTAAATAGTGCTGTTTTCAATTTTGTCACCTAGCGCCCCCTGGAGAACAAATTTCGAATTAATTTCCATTGCACTTGGTGTACCAAAAATCAAGCTTCATACCCTATCAATTTCAGTTTGATATATTGCCTGTAGACTGAGTTATTGGGGTTTTCCATTTTACGGAAAATGCCCCCTGGAGGGCACAATGTAGGTCAGATCGCAAAAATTTTTGGTTCTGTTTCGAGTCCTTCCAAGGGCCTACCCCTCCACCAACTTTCATGACCCTGGGCCTTGCGGTTGCGAAACGTGCCAGTTTAACGGACGACACACACACACACAGACACACACACACACATACGGACGCCACTCGTATACATATGACTAGCTCCGCTGACCTTTGGTCAGCTGAGCTAAAAAGCGGGCAGCACACTACAGCAGGTGAAAAAGTGGCGCGAAAGCGACGCGCCATGTAGGCGTTCCGCCAATCAGGACCCATGTTCCCGAAGCAATCGTTAGGTTAACGATGTCGTTAAAACTGGGAAAATGCATAGCGTAATTAACTACATCGTTAACCTTACGACGGCTTCGGGAAATTGGTTACGACACTCAAATGGTACAATGCACGTGCACTACTCTTCCTCAGAAGTAGTCCTAACCCCCGGGGCCTAACCTTGGCGTTCCTCTTTCCTTGTTCTCACACCGCCTGATTCTGAATTGAATTTTCGATTTCACCAGGGTGTGATGACTGCGTACGTCAAAGCCCGTGGTAATTCAAACTGCCTGGAGGTGCCTGTTTATGGGAGGGTGGGAAAAGATTATCAGTGCTTTACAGGTAAGTCAACAATACGTTTCTTTGCTGGAAAAATAAAGGGCCGTATTTTAGAAGCTTCCTAAAGCGGTCCATCGACGTACAATATTATTGCACAATATGGGGCCCAAAATGACTGTCATGTGCTTGGCAGATTGGCAATAATATTGCCCATTTTGATCCTTATATTGTGCAATAATATTGCACCGTGGATAGGCCGCTAAAAGCCGCCCATATACGCGCAATATTATTGCACAATATGATGCTCAAAATGGGTAATCAAATACATGTACTATATTTGATTTTTGGAAAATCAATGGCACAAATCTTTGTGATCATTTCAAAGTTAAATTTTGCCCTATTTCCTTGGGTGACCAATTTTGAAACACCCTTCCACACTTACCAGGCCAATAATGCTTTGGCTTCGGCAGTGATGGAAAAATACAATCCAATCCAATACAGCAGAGCCAAGGACTACGGATATAACATGTGTTGCTTCTTGTCTACAGACAGTCCTTTTTCAAACTATGATCCGACGAGGTCTAATGGCGTCACTACTACCTTCCTAGTCCGCCTAATGAGGCGAGCAAACCTTCGAGTAGAGATGGACAGCAAATGTCGACCAAAACATATCGAAGAAGTGGTCCGAATCCCACGAAGAGGTAAGCAGCACCGTTAATAGTAACATCGACCTTGCGACTGGAAGCAACTGAACGCAACAGTCACTATCGATGTACGCGTTCCGCGCACATCGGTTACGACTGGTCATTGCGGCAACAAGTGGCACATTAAATTAGTCTACAATCTGAATGCTACACGGAAATTGTCGATGTCTTCCGATCGGACCACTCGGGAGTCCGTCACATGACCAGGTGTGCTCCACAAACAAAGGAAATTCATTGCTAGCGCGCGAACATCGAAAGCGACTGAAGAGAACTAGAAGCAACGGTCGGCAACGAGTAGGACATGAGCAACTGGCTGGAACTAGCGACAACGGTCGGCAATAGCGTTGCCGGGGCGCGTACATCGGCCTGTTTGAGCATCTGATCAGTTGCTGCTGTTTCCAGCCAGTCGCCCACAGTTGCCAGAAACGCCATTGCCGGTAGTTGCTTCCAGTCGCAAGGTCGGTGTGCGCTAGGCTTGATTCAACTTCATTTTCAGGACCTAATGTATTTCTGGAGATGGTTGCTATCACAAATGTCCCTGCCGCCAGTGCGTCTTTTGGCATATGTAAGACCGAGTGAGTTATGGTGCATCGTAAATTTGTAAATTGTCACTTCCTATCTCCGAAGTGGAAACGAAAGATAAATTTCACCGTAACTCTGTGGGTCTTTACGTAATACGCTAAAAGACGCTCTTGCAGCAGGCGACATTTGTGGTACCAGCAATCTCCAGAAATACAATAGGTCCTGGAAATGAAGTTGACGGTGAATTTCGCATTTCGTACTTCGTGTTTCATCAGATTTGCGAAACCTCGCTAATATTAGGTGAACAGATGAGAGAAAAATATCAACTTTCGCTCCTCTCGAGTTTAGAACGGATATCATACGCCAATGAGATGGTAATAAACCTCACATGCAAACGCGCATTTTCAGTTACCCTCACAGCTCGGTTAGACTTCGTCACCCGCAGACGGCGGCTGAGCAGACGAAGGTTCTCCAAACCGTGTGAACAGCCCAGGAAAATAGCCAACAAGAGAATAAAGGTAGGATGATCCAGCGGTAACCTTAGAGACTCTACTCATTGTATACTTTTGAATTTTTATCAATCCATGGAGACTATTGCCATGATGAGTTGTGATGTCACTAGTGTTAATAGGCTGACAACCATAGTGAATGAGGTAATAGGGAGGTTAAGATAACGTTCCGAGTCCCGACTCCGACTCCAGAGGACTCTTTTTTGGGAACTACGTCATCACATACAACGGGGTTTCCAAAGCAATGGTGTTTACTCATTCAGGAGAACGAATAAAACCCGCCTGGGTGGTGAATTTATCTCCGACTTGAAAAATCAGAATTTTAGCACGTCGGAGTGGGAGTCGGACCAGATCTTAACCTCTCTAATACTGTGACTGCAACGCCTATTGGTTGTACCTTCATTACCTTCATAAATATACATTGAGCACATATGACATCACCTGTGCTGTGCAATGGTCCCCTTGGGATGCAATTAAAATACTTAAAATGATGAGTTTGCTGATATGACATATTGCAGATATCAATGAAATTGAATGTGACGATATTTCAAAAATTCAAAATTTTTACACAATGAATGGAGTCTCCCATTAAATACACTAGCATGATACCCGTGGCGAGCACATAGGCCTACTCACAGGATGCATGTGGCCAGAGGATGGCATAAGGGTTAAAAAAATATAATGCCACCCACTTAAGGACCCCGCCCCATGTCATTCTCAACATTCCCTGTGACAATGGTGCCATTTCGGTCAGAAACCACGGAGGAGTTAGCGGTTGAACTTAAAGTGTCACCGTCAATTATAATATACAGTAAACCTCGCATATAACGTACTAATTGGGACCTGAGATTTTTGTCCGTTATATGCGAAGTCTGTTATACGCATATACCGTACTTTGTCTGTTATATGCATACACCGTACTTTGTCTGTTATATGCGCATATACCGTACTTTGTCTGTTATACACGTATTGTAAATGATCATTGTACGCAAGTTTTTCAAAACAAGAGCAACACAGAGTGTGGCATATGCCCCTGCACGTTTGTTAAGTTGGTTTTCCCTCAACATGTATACG